>PVKB01001527.1:300134-401809 GCA_004027205.1 Ctenodactylus gundi
ATATATATATATATATATATATATATATATATATATATATATATATATATATATATATATATTAGGACGACAGAGCCCCATTATCCTACACAACTTGAGGGCAAGAAAAAGCAGCCTGATTTCTATTTGTGCAGCATTATGCCTACACAACGTGCAAAAGAAGGAGAAAGGTGTTTGCACATGAAAATAAATCACGTATGATTGTGCCATGTGCCCCAGAAATTCAGCAATATGTGTCACTGTTTTGAGAATTATCACTCAAAATAAAAATATAAGAAATTCTGTCAATGTTCCAGAAAGGAAGTTTAGGAAAGCAGATTCTACTTTTTCTATATATCTAAGTCTGTTGGGTTCCACTAAGTATATTTTGAGTATGTTTTGCTAAAATTCAATATAATGGTAAATTTATTACTATCTGAAGAAGGTTTAAAATAAAAGCATTGTCTCATATATAAAGCAGGTCAAAATGTTACTATGCATAAAATAGTTAACATATGAACATTTTCATTTTGTGGATTTTTTGATACATTATAGGAAATTTGAAATCAACATAGCAACAAGATTTTTTTGTTTCTTTGTTTTATTTGGTTTTTGGTTGGGGGGGGGTGTTATTTTGTTGTTGTTTTGGTACTAAAGATGGAACCCAAGGCCTTTACTCTGAGCTATATCACCAGTCTATTTTTACTTTTTGATTTTGAGACAGGGTTTCAGAAAGGTTTAATGCCACTGTTGAAGGAGTAAATTAATTATTGCAAAAGTAGGCATATTAACTAAATGAGTTTGCTCCCCTCTTCTTCACTCACCCTTGTCATCTTGCCTTCTGCCATGGGATGTAACAAGAGAGCAGCATCTTACTATTGGACTTCTCAGCCTTCCGAACTATCAGAAATAAATGTCTGTCTGTATGAATTACTCAGCATCCGGTATGTTGTTACAACAGCAAAAACAAACTAAGACAAAGGTAAAGAGGACCAGGGACTGAGAGAAAATACAAAATTACCCTCTTGGCCAAATCACTCTTTTATGTGAAAGCTTTTAAATTGTTCTTTAATATTCAGAAATAAAAATCCAACTTCCCTATGCTGGTATGCTGGTATCATAGTACAGATTTGCCTGTAATTTATAGGAGCATATATTAAACATCTAGGCATCACAAGGAATTGTGACACAGACTTTGATCTCAAGTTGCTTACAGTCTAGCAAAGGAGGCTCACAAATAAGGAATAAATAACTATATAGTATGATGAATAAAAATAAAGATAAGGCAGAGGGTGCTGTACAGAAACATAAAGCATCATATCCAGTGATTCAAAAAGTGAGGTATGGTAGAAATGGCTTCTCAGAGGTCAGGGGAGTTCTGAGCCAAGAAAAGTGGGCAGAGGTTAGTTCTCTGCGCTGAGGGAAAGCCTATCGCAGGCAGGAGTTCACCCTATCTGTGAGCCCCTTTGTAATGCTGAGTGCAGATGAGAGGCTGGCAGAAATTGTGGAGGTAGAAACCAGGTTCAGTGGGTCAAGGAGGAAGAAGCAACACGGAATACAAATTGAGGAGGTGGATACAAACAGAAACATGTTACCAATACATTTGACTGTGTAAAGAAAGAGAGAGATAAGGCAAGAGGCAGAAGGGGTGTGGTTTGGGTGTCTTCAGGTTTGTTTATACGTGTGCTTTTCTAAGATAAGAGAGATGTGAGCCAGTCTACATGTCCCAGGAAAGAAGCCAGAGGCAAGTGAACAGGACAGTTGCGGAGTCAGGTGACCAATGTGGAGAGGCTAAAAAAATGTAGCATGGTGGCATCCTCATTCTGGGGGGTCAGAAGAAAAGAGAATGAGGAATGTGGTAGATAGGGTAATAGAAATTTGATGAATTTCATTTTCAAAGTCAATGGAGGGGGGGGATAAGCAGGAGGGTATATAGTCTACAAAGTATGAAGAAGGTTTGAAACAGCCAATATAACTATAGAAGGACTGGCTAATTATGAGGAATAGCAAATGAACTGGTACAGAACAGATAAACTGGGTATAAAGATGTAAGAAATTTATAGATATAGGGGACTGACATTTTAAAATGATTCTTTTATAGCTTCAGAGGTAGATCAAATCCAAATCTTCACCTAGTAATGAGGCTGGGTAGTAAATTGTGAAAAAGATTTAAGGTAATCAGAATAAAGGAAGTCAGTGACCTGAGATATCTACCAATTGAATGAAAGACCCAAACGTGCATTAAATAGTAGCTGATGGCAAGTCTTAGCAAGTTGATGGAGAAGAGGAAACAAGGGCTAACATCTTTGAATGGTAGAAGAAGTAAATATATAGAGGTGATAGTCAAGTGGACTAGTATCTCACAGCTAGATGGCACATGCCATAAAGACACAGAACTTTTACAAAATCATAGGAAAACAATTATTTAGAACCTTTTTTCCACACAGTAATCGGATTTAATTTTTTAATGTAGTTCCGATCATGTTACTGTAGGTAAAATAAAAATCATTATTTTCTTTGTGCTCTTATACTACAGAACACTTTTTTGAGCACATGTGTGAGGTTCTGTCCCACTCACCAACCACTTCTCCAGTGTACATCTACTGATTGACCTATAATTCAATTCAATTCTGACATCATCTACCTCAAGATAGTGTCAGATCCCACGAGTTGAGGGCTTGGTCCAACAATACTGTCCCCACAGATGCCAATCAAAGCTAGTAGACTGTCATCTGTACTTCTCACAGGTCAGCGATAAATCTTTTTTGGGTTCAGTTCATTTACTAGTATGACTTGCAGTATCCAGAGAAACATGCATATTAATTGCTTTATCATAAACATTACAGCCAGGTGAAGGAGATGGAAACTGAAAGTTATGTTGGGGAAGGGACTGGTTTCAACTTGAGGCCGGAACTCCATCTTAAGTCATCTCATTAGCATGAGTTCAGTGTGACCCAAAAAAACCCATAATATAAATAACAAAGGACACATGGCCACTGAGGAAATTCCAAGGGTTTTAGTTCTAGACAGAAATTGGTGACAAAGACCCAATACTTCATACTATACCACATTGCTACACTCAAGACCCAGGATGGCTTCCTTCCATCCTCTTCAACCCCTCCCGGCCCCCACCTTCTGAGTAACTCCAATATCTTCCCCATGAACAAAACTATCCAGCCTGGCCACTTTTCTGACTTTATCTCTTGACATTTCATTATTATACTTGTCCATCCTGTTCCAGCCACTCTAGCTTCCTTGTTATTTCCAAACTTAGCAAAAGTTGTCCCTACCACAGGGCCTCTGCACTTCCTCATCCATACTCACTTGTCATCTTCCAGTCTGTGCTTAACTGTCATGTCATTGCCTTCCTGGCCCTCTGCTAGATGTACTCCCACCAGAACTCACTAGTTTACTTAATTTTCTTCCATAAGCAAATTCCCAAGCAAATTTCCTTAAGGGTATAGCCTACTAGAGAACAGAAGGTTCAGTAACTCTGCTCACTAGTGTATCTGTTTTACACACACACACACACACACACACACACACACACACTTAAACACAGGCAATGATGAAGAGCTGTGACAAGGACTGTGACCCCAGTGATGTGTAAGAGGAAGTACAGGGTCGCATTTCTGGTTAAAGGACACAGGGAAGGAAGAATATAAGCACATGAAGGGACTGTTATCACACAGCAGCATGCTGGTGGACCATGTAGGCATGCTTGGTGGATCAGGCAACATAGGTGATTGATAGGAAGCCCTGACCTGACCCACCATGCCTATGCCTATAGTCCCAGGTACTTGGGAGGCTGAGGCAGAAAGATCACTTGAGCCTAGGAGTTCAATTCTAGCCTGAGAAACACAGCAAGGCCTTCCTTCATTAAGAATTTTTAAAAATATATTTAAGAGGAAGCCTATAATAACACTACCAGACATAGGCTGAGAGAATGGGTGATCAGGGGAACTTGTTGGAGTCAGGAAACGAGAGATGAGAAATGTGACATTTGATGACTTTTCAAAAACAACAACAAATAAGAAAACCCATATTCCCAACAGCTCATGTGGATTGGCTGCATTTCTGAAAGAGTCCTCGTGAGAAATGATGCCAGACACAGAGGTGTGAAGCACAAGATTTGTTGGAAGGAGTTGCTTGTCCTACGGACGCTTGTGTTACCAAGAGCTCTCTGGCCTGGCAGTAGGAAGGTAGGCAGGATGCAGGTAGATCGATTAGACTGGCTAGACCGGGGCAACTCACAAGTGTCTTCCACAGCAGCGCTGCTAGGATGGTGGAAAATGGTATAATGCCAGTTTCAGAAGACCTGTCTACTTTCTGTCCTGTTCCTGAAATGTGTTCCTGCAATATTTTCTTGCCTCTACAGCTGTGCTTGCACTGCTCTTTTCTGGAGAACATTTTTCTTTCCACTCCCCTACGGCCCATGGCCATTCATACCTTCAGCATCCATCAGGATCCAATTCAAACTTCATCTCCACAACGAAGTTTTTCTGCACAACCCAAAGCGGGGATCACTCCTTGCCTGGAATTCATAGCACCGTTATTGACTGCAGAATTCATTTGGTGAACGATCAACTGTTACTGTGTGTGACATCTCGTTAATCACTGCCTTGGATTCATGCTTTTCTAATGAGGACATCTTGTCTCTTCAGTGGGCCTGGAGACTTCTTGGAGGTTTTGTTCATCTTTGGAGCCCCCACAACACCTGATGTAGCCCCTTACATGGAGAAGATATTCAAGTCATGTATACTCCTGTACTGTATTTATTATTTTTAGGACAGACTAACTCTTATTAAAATTCCTTATGAAGTTAAAAACAAAGGCAGACCATTCTTAGTAAGGGATCATAAAACAAGAGGCCGTTCCATTAAAAATAAAGTAATTTAAAACACTTTAATACTTCAATTTATTCATTACTAATAGCTGGCACATAGCTATCATTCCTATTTACCTTTAAACTCATTTAACATGAGAATCCAGTAGTAATATTTTCTCTTAGCACGAACACACTGTCCTCTCCCTTTTCCATTCCAAGACTGATGCTGTTAGGTTCTTTGTCAAACTAGCAGACCTTTCAGCAGGTTCAGAAGAATGTACAGATTAAGAGATGGATCCAGATGTCCTACTTTGAATCTCAGCTCTATCATTTACTCAGAGGATGGATCTGGACAAGTTATTTAACTTTGCCATTCCTTGCTGTCTTTATCTGTTAATGGAGATAATGCCATGTTTCTGATGGGTTTGTTGCAGAGAATAAACAAATGACACCTTGTGACCTTCTTTGGTCAGCACTTGGTGCATGGTGAAGTGACTAGACATTTCCAAAACTGCCATCTGGTAATCTGATATTCTCATGTTTCTTCCCACCTTACTTTTGTCACTATGGCATAATCAGACAGTGGTAAAGTTGGATGTTTGCATATCTACATAGGGAGACACACTGCAGTCTAAGCTCTGCCACTTTGCTATTTTAGGCAAGGTATTGAGCCTCTTGGGGGGTGCTGTAAATATCAGGGTGTAAACATCTGTGAAAGTACTTTGTAAACAGTATGCTTGCTTTACTCTGAGCAAGGAACTGCGGTTAAGAGCAGGAAACAAATTTAATTCGTTGTTTTAAAAATCTTACCCTTGAAAATTCACTGCAGAAAAAGTATAATTCCTTATTTGTCTCCCTTGTTGGATTAGCCTGATCTTCTTATGTGGCCTTTATATTTTTATATTTGTTTGTTATAAGGTGTGTGTGTGTGTGTGTGTGTGTGTGTGTGTGTGTGTGTGTGTGTGTGTTAAGGTACGTATGCCATGGGAAGTCGTTCTGAACCCCTGATATGGTTCCTCCTCTCATTTATAAATCTGGTCTGTCTACTAAACAAACAACCACATTCACCAAAGTCATACATAGCTTTCATGATTTAAAATCTGTTGCTGGGCTTTCACAAAGGAGCTCTGTAGGGAACGGTAATGCGATTAGAAAGGTAATAGCAGACCCCAAAGGCTCCTGGGAAAAACGTCAGAAGCAGGTTAATAGCAAGATCTCTGACATGACGATACTAGTCTCTAATTCCAGCTCTCTCTGATTTTCTGGATACTAAGCTAGCAAACCTCGGCATGCCTCCAATTCTATGTTTATAAACAAATATGTTAACTACTTTAGTGGATTATAAGGGGATCAAATGAGTTCATATATAAGTCGTTATAGGAAGTAACAAGTAAGTATTTGTGATGAATGTCTGTACAGTCAACAGCAGCAAAGACATGCCCTTCCATACAAAATGAGCCTTCCCAAAGGCCGATGCAACTCTGTGAAGGGGATCTGAGAGGGATGATAATATAGAACACATAGACTTCTCCTCTATTCCTCTTTTTCCCAAGGCTACAGCCAAAGCTAGGAAGACTGAATCCAGAACATCTAAAGCAGGAAAAAGACCACCTACTCCATAGTTTTCCTAGCCCCATACGAGTCATTCGTGATGAATCTGCCCCCTTGCTTATTTTGACAGGCTGACAGGGAGAGACAGAGAGGTAGAGACAGAGAGAAGTGACAGAGAATAACAGAGAAATGGTTTAGAGAGATTGAGTCTCTCTCTAAGCCCCATTTTCAGTTTTCATTTCTTAGAAGGAAATGAGAGGAATAATATCAGAAGCAAGTTAATAGCAAGGTGTCTGGGATGAGGATGCTAGCCTCAAATTCCAGCTGTCTCTCGCTTTCTGGATATTAAACAAGAGAAAAATGGCTGACCAAGTATGATTTGCCAGCTCAAGTCAAATTGTTCTCTCTCAAAAATGACATGAAAAGAAGAGAATGTAAGATCAGTGAGACGCAGGTAGACCGGGCCTTCTTAGGAATGGCAGGCAAGCCCCTCACTCCTTACTGCTTTTATTTCATAAAAGAAAATGCCTCTTAAGAGCCCAAAGGAGGATCCTCAGAACTGTACAACACCAGGGGAAAGATTTACACTGTATCTTAAACAGCACTTCTCAAAGTTGGCTGAGCATCTCAGTTGGCTGAGGTCTCCTGGAGCTCTTGTTAAAATACATCAGTGGGTCTGAGAGTCTAAATACATCTCTATAAAGTTCCATGTAATGCCCTAGCAGGAAGCCAGGCCATGGCTTCAAATGGCAAGAGTCTTCTAGATGAATGGTGTCCTGCCGTTGTATACTATGCAGGGACTCAGGCCCAGCTACTCCCCGTCAGTACTGCAGCCTGTCAGTGCACAATCGCTGTACAGCTGAACTCATTTTTCTGCTTCTTCAGGACAAAATGCCAAGAAATACCCCAGTCCTTGAGTCCTACTCCACATTTTAAAGGAGGGAAGAGAGGGCCAAAGGGGCTTGTCAAAGGTCTGAGAGTGACTGTTTCAATCTGTTCACAAGTTAGAGTTGGATGAAGAAAGCCTAATGCAAATAATGTGGCTTGATGACATTTCACGAACTCAGGTCATTTATCTTGATGGTGACAGTTGATAACTCTAAATGCTACTTAAAAGTGTATTTTCCTTATGACTACCTAAATCTTCTTCAATTTAACTATAATCTGTTATACAACTCTTAGTTATCAATGCTTTCAATATGTAATCTAATTTTATTTTCCCCAAAATATTTCAGATAGAGATGTTCAACTCAATCTTATTGTTAAGTAATTGAAGCTCAGAGAGGTTAAAAGACTTGCTCAAGTTATGCTAGGAGGGACAGAAGCCAGGTAGGTCTGACTTTACTTCCTCTCTTTCTGCCACCTCCATGCTGTCCCATAATAACAGAATGATTATTTTTTAAATTAAGAACTATTTATTATGAAAACAAATTGAGGTCTCAGTGTTTGACAGCAATTGACTCCCTTCATGTGCGAAGCCAATGAAGCAGAGCTCTGAGGACCACTCATGAAAGTGCTTTCTAAGCCTCCATGTTGATTTTTATTTATAAGCTTGTGAGTTTATTCTTAAAAAGCACTCCTCAATTTAAAAAACTTGAGTCGTCCCAAAATTTGGACTTGTTCTTGTTGCTATCACATACATACATTGTCTATTACAACATTTTTGTAAGCTCTAGCTCATTACCATAGCTGTAATTCTTCACAGGTTCTTCCTACAAATTTTATTTATCCTTTGACCACTATCTCCTGAATCTAGTTCTTTTTATACTATGCCAAATCCATCCCCTGACAACATCTATGTATTAACCTTAGTTCAGTCTTCCTAAACTGTGTAACATAAAATTTAATCCTTCTCCACCTCAAAGCACTGAAAGTGTTTGAAGACTTAAAGAATCCTTTCCAGGGCCTCTTCGGCGTTCCCAAGCATCCTTCAGGTCTTGCCATCCTGGTGCACCCTTTCTTCCCATTGTTGATGTCTTTAAAAAAAAACAAAATCCAGGTTTGGATTGATTGACAGAGAACAAAACAACCCCACGGCTACCCTTGCATGTATCACCATCGAAATTTATCACTGTTGTATCTGATTGATGGCTGTAGCTTGCCTGATTGTGTTGTGCCCTAATTGCATTTTCTACTTCGGGTGTCTTGGTCCTGAAAATGCTTCCTGCTTTTCTTCTGGTGATGATGCTCACAGCCACGTGGTCTGTCAAAAGGGGTCCTAAGACGTGGTATGACTTAGAACGCTTGGTCATGTTCCAGGCACGTGTTCTGGGAGAAAAAGCACACCTACAACTAACTGTCTTTACATACATATGACCATGTCTGTGCCTCTTAAGAGGCATTACTCTCTGGGATCCTTCCCAGATATCTTCTGTACTGAGAAAGTACTTCACGTTCAGGTGATGTGCCCCTGGGGAGGGAGGCCAGTCAGCTTGTGCCCGACAGCTCTCAGCTGTCCTTACCATACCACTCCTCCTAGGTCCCAAGCCGTCTCTTCCACGTTACTTTAAAGAGCCCTCACATCTCTCTAATGCTTTTACCTTTTGTTGAACAAACTCCTTACTCAGTCTTTTAGGTGGAAAAAGTAAACTTTAAAGTTCAGATACTTTTGGAGATAAGGGAAAACACTTTCTTCCTGTTACATTTTAATTGATTTGCTTTCTGTAAGCTTTATAGTAAAATGCTTTAAAAATTAAACGCATCTATACCCCGAAACCCAGAAAGGTTTACTGATGACCCCAGAAACCATTTATTATTTGCCCATGGGAAACAACTTTGACCTACTTAGATTGCTCAATACATCTTAAACTAGGAGAACAGCAAAATTAAGACTTAATTATTATGAAAAATAATATAGCCATTGAGTCAGAAGCAAAGAACTCCAAATTAATTATTCAGTGTTTACCACAGAGATTACTTCATTTAATTTTCCTAATATTACTATATGGTAGGATTTTCTATGAAAAATTTACACATAGATATAAGGAAACTCTAAAAGGTTGAATAATTTGTTTGGGAGATGAGATAGAAGCCCTGGCTTCCTTCCCCAAAACCAGCTAAGGCTCCTTCTGCTTGACCTCGCTCACCGTGGAATGGCCAAGCCACACTGCAGGAGCACTCTTACCCAAGTCCTCCAACAAATCTGCTTTTTTTTGCAGCCTCAGAGGAATCTGGGTAGATATGAAAAATAGTGGCTTGATAAACCAGAAACCAATCCTGAGCCTTTTAAAATGAATAGTTGGGCCTTGAAATGTAGCTGAGTGGCATGTACAAAGCTCTGGTTCTGATCCTAGCACCAACAACAATAACATAAAATGGGGGCCAGACTTCATGTCCCTTTTCCTCTTCTTTATACTTTATCTTTAAATTTTGAAGTCACTTTTACGTGGACTGTATATTTGTTCCTTGTTTGGCAAATATTCTAAGACTAAGGAGGTAGTGTTGCCAAAAAGTATGGTAGCCTCAACAAGAGATCTGGTACTGACAACAAGGTAACTCCTCTTGAGATGAGAGAAAAGAATTGAAACTAAAATGTGAAGACTAAAATTTTTGGCACTGGCAGAAATTCTTAATCTAGTTACAAGCTGATTCATTTAGCTATCTTATGGGTGTGAGTGAATTTTTTTAATGTGCGAGAAAGCTCTTTGTACAGTTCAGAACAACAAACTCACTAATTCTTGGCTTTTAAATGAACAATACATTAAAGTCACAATTTTTTCCCCCAAGCCTTTAAGTCTTTTCAAACTTACTAGTCAGTTTTTAAGACTATAAATTTTTAAATAATTTCTAAATATTACTTTTAACCAATCCTTGATTAGTGCTTTATTAATCTTCAGATAAACACAACTATTTTCTAAATAATTCCATATAGATAATTAATTAAATTCCATTAAATATTCCAAGCCACACTCTTACATTTAATATAATTAATCCTTCTAAGCATTTTAAATGTCTGGAGTGGCAAATTCACAGCCATAACATGTAAGTGGCATTTATGAAATACAGTAGCTATCAATATTTAGGACCAGGAAAACTTTACTACCTCTGAAAAACTGGCATTTTCTCCTCTTCTCATTAATGAGAGTATATAATCATGTTTCTCTATTTGCTTTGGCTGCTAGGAAGCTTGGAATCAAAACTTATGCTCAGATAAAACATGTTCACATTATTGTTGATCATGTCTCTTCTCTCTTTTTCATTGGACCTAATTTTATGTTTCAGCTAATGTTAATATTTTATCACATGTGATTAGGGTCCTGCATTAGCTTGGGTTCTTTCAAAAGGCTGAATTTACAGAAATTATAACAAAAAGGATCTATTAGGAAGGCTTACAAATCCGAGGATAGTCCAAGATGGCGGCCTGCACATGCAAGGGCTGGAGTGTCCGATGGCTGCTCAGCCAAAGCAGAACACCGTCCAGGACTGCAGGGCTGCCAGAGAGAGTGCTGCGGATCTCAGTTGTTCGAAGAACAATAACAAAGACCAGAGACTGAAGATCGGCGACAGGCAGACAGGTGCAAGTCGAGACTGGAGCGAATCCGTGAAGAAGATCTGTGGCGTGTACCAAGTCGGCATCTGTAGACAACTGCAAAGGCGAGAGCTTTCCCGGAGGAAGAAGCTGTAACAATCTTTCTTCTTCCTTCTTCCTTCCTTTTACACCGTTGGAGTTCCAGTTGGGCCTCCCACATCCGGGTGAGTGTCCTTTTCGCATTCACCAGCTCACAAATCACTCACACTCTAATCCAGGCTGGCTCTCAATTCCCAGTCTAGGCGTGGTTCCCAAACCCTAATCCAGGTGTGGTTCCTGATGGCCTCAAGTTGACATAACCTCTCCAATGGTCACAGGTCCTTATGAGAAGAAAATATTATCCATGGAAATATATAAGTAGAACCTGAATTACTAGCTTCCCTTGGGAGAATTAAGAAAATCCATAACCATCACTTTAAAAATCAATGCTTGCCACTGATAGCGAGATTAACTATTAATAATATTGGGGGTGTTATAAATACTGCTCCAGCTCCCTTCCCAGCACATTTCACAAACTTTTTAAAATTTTAGACAACTCCAATTATTTTTCAGATTTGGTTTGAAATAAGAATCCCAGGCATTCTGCTATTATAGGATAACTATTTTCTTGTATAGGTCATTTTTTTTTGTTTATTTTATAATGTCAGGGATCAAACTTAGGGTCTCAAACACATACTAGGTAAGTGCTCTACCACTGAACTACACCCCCAGTCCTAAAACTTTAAATTTATTGGACTCAATAAATATATATTGAATGTTTAAATAGGCCAAGCATTATTCTACACCTTAAGGACTTAGTTGTGATTGATAGAGACAAGTGAGGGGTGAAAGAAGGAAGAATAATAATAGACTCCTACTATAAATGAGGAAACAGCTCTATATTTCTTGCAAATAGTACAAATAACACCTTATCTGTATGAATATAAACATTTTAATAAGCTATAAAAAGTATTCATTTTTAAGGGCTGCAGATGTCCCTTAATGGTTGAGCACTTGCCTGGCATGTTCACGGCCCTAAGTTCAATCCCTGGTATCAAAACAGAAAAAAAAAGTATTCATTTAGCTGGTATTATCCTCTTAAAATTGGAGTTCAGAATATGTGACAAAATATAAAAGAGAACAAACTGGGGAAAATGTATTAACCATTGAAGTGACATGTAAAGGTAAATTCAGCTTCTAAAATTGAAAAGAGAAATAAAAATAATACTATAAGAAATAAAAGAGGCAAGGATATGAGCAGACAGTTGCTGCAGTGGGAAATGCCCATGGCCACTCCGTAAATGCTGAGATGCTTATTTTCTATAGCAGTCTGGTAAGTGGTCTTGCCCAACAGATTTGTAATAATTTACCAGGTTGATGTCTTAGACACTTCTTCATCACTGTGACTCAGTACCCAACATCCACAACTTTAGGGAGGAAAGATTTATCTTATGTCACAGTTTCAGAAGATCATAGTCCATTCATAGACAGGTGGCTGGAAATGGTGGAATGGGGCTGGGGCAGAGAGAGAAAAAGAGAGAGAGATCCTCACAGCACAGCAGAACAGTCAAGTCTGGGAAAAAGGGCAGAACCGGCACACATATCTCCAGGTCAAGCCCAAGCTCCCACCCCTTTCAGGCAGGCCCCACATCCCAAGAGTACACAATATCCATAGGTACATGGGCCTTTGGAGGACACTCTGGAACCAAACCACAACATTCTATCCCTGGCCCCTAAAAAGCACATGTCCATGTCCTTTAACAACTGCATCTAGTCCTCTTGAACAGTTGCCTAAGTCATAACAGTTTTATTACTGTTAAGAAGCCCAAGTCCTAAGTCTCCTCTAAGATGCAAGGCAAACTCTCAGCTGTGAACTCCCATGGAAACCGAAGAGTTAATCACTTTCACATTCAATGGTAAATATTCCCATTCCAAAAGGGAATAATAGGAGGATAAAAGTCAGTAGAACCAAACCAAGTTCTAAACCTTGGCAGAGCCAGGGTTAAATCCTATAGTTCCATGTCCCACATCTGGGGTAAACTGGCATTAGTGAGATGTGAACTCCCAAGGGCTTGGGTGGCCCCACCCCTACAGCATTGCTGCTAGCTGCAACCTCCAGTTTCTCTCCATTGGGCTGGCCCCACCCCCAGCCCGCAGCTCTGTTTAGCTGATAATCCATGCTCATGGCTTCTCCAAATTTCCACTGAACCTAATTCCTATATGAAGCTTCTTGAGCCTGGCCTTCCTAATTCACACTTTTATCAGAAATCTGGTCTTCTGAGCTCTGAGCAGAATCTCCCATCAACCTCTGCTCAGAACACTCTAAGTAAGCCCTCTTGAACAGCATCTTCACTTCTTTCCAGACTCCTCCTCCAAACCAGTTCCAAAGGCCACATGCTCAGGTGAAGTCACAGCAACAGCACCATTCTTGGTACAAATTTTTGTCTTAGTTATTTTTTTCAGTGCTGTGACTCGATACCCAATGTGCACAATTTAGGGGAGAAAGATTTATTTTAGTTCCCAGTTTCAGAAGATCACAGTTCATTCATGGGTAGCTGGCAGTGGTGGAAGCACATGGTGAAGATGGAATTGGAGGCAACTCCTCACCATGGCAAATAAGAAGCCAAGTGAGGCAGGAAGGGGGAACTAGCATATACCCTTCCAGGTCCTTTCCCAGTGATCCACCCCTTCTGGGTCAAGCCTCCATACTCTGCTCCTTCTGGGTTAATCCTGTATGATCCACCTCCTCCAGGTCATGTGCCTAGCAATACGCCACAGGCCTGCAATCTACCACATACTCATAACCTACCTCTCCCAACCTGGCCCCACTTTTCTACAGCACATGGTTCCACAGCTACTTCAAAACATCCAAATACATGAGGTTTTGGGGGGATTTTCCAGACCTAAACCATAACATGTATAATTTGTAGAAGCCAGGAAAAAAAAAACAAGAAAGGATATAACAATCTGTTAATATTAGTGAATTCAATGTTTGGAATAGAGTTAGGTGGAATACAGAGGCTTTTAATGTTAACATCTCTGTATTTAGCTTGTGTAACTACATATCTTAAAAATAAGTCTAATAATAAAAGTTAGAGCAAAGTTCCATTTAATAGTCATAGAAATTTGTGGTAAAGCACATGCCTAGCACACATATGGCTCTAGGTTTCATTCTCTGCATTGCAAAAAAACACATACATATACAACTAACAGTTATTATTTATTTTGCTCAGTGTTCTAGTGATGGAACCTAGGACTTCTGCATACTAAGTGAGAGTTCTACCATTAAGCTACCTACATAGACAGCTGGTATTTGATAAGAGCTTAATAGAGACTATTCTAAGATCTTTTAATCTTGTGCAGTTCTTGAATCAACCCCATATGATAGTAATATTATCCTTCTTACATGTTTTATATGTGAAGAAATGAGGGGTTAAAGTCATGGTCCAAGGCTACACTTTCAGTGACTAGCAGACCAGACTATAAATCCAAGTATTTTGATTCAATTGCTTATGCTCTTTAAACAAAAATTCAATGAAAGATTTCTTTATTAACTAAAAAAATATTAAATTGAACATATAGAATTAGCATGCTTTATAAAGTTGTAATTGCAAACATACTGAGATTTTATGTTCTATATTAATTATAGTACTGGTGATTGAATTCAAGAACTCAATAGATGCTAAGTAAGCACTCTACCAATGAGCTACATTTGTATCCCTTCTAATTTTTTATTTTGAGACTGAGTCTTGCTATATTGTTCAGGTGAGTCTCAAACTTGGAATCAGTTTGCTTCAGACTCCCAAGTAACTAGGTCTGCGGGCTTATACATCTGTGCATAATGTTTTAATCATTAACTTTACACACAGTCTTAAAAAACTAACTTATCTTCATTTTACCTTTCACAATGACCAAGTATCTTTTTTTATGGCCACGATAAGCCACATTATACTCCACTGCATATATAAACTATATAAATTATGAAATCAGTGATGTTTATATTATGAAACAATAACTACCAACAGCTCTTATAGCTCTTATATTCTAATATGAATCAACAAAAAATAGAAAGAGACCCAAATTATAAACTTTATACACTTAAAAATCATGAACTAAATGTTCTGAAGTTGCACATTAACAAGCCAGGAAATAGCCAAGTGCACATGAGGACTAGCAATGCTAGTAACTGGGGAACATTGGAAATTTGGTCAGATATCAGGATTTTTTTTTTTTTTACCGAGGTGACAGACACATCAGTATTCATGCTAAAATTAGATTAAACATGCAAAGCCACTGTAGTCACGACAAAACCTGAAGTCAGGATTAGTCAGAAAGAGGAGTCAGAAGAGCTCAACTCAAGTATGGTTAAAGGACAGTCTTATCAGTAATTACCTCTACAGCATTATTAGTTGTCATCTTCATAGCAATATGAATTTTATTGAATTGAAATAGAAGCATACTGGTTTAAAGAAAAACATTAAGTAAATCTTAGCTTAGTACCTAGTTGAAGTTAGGAAGGTAGTGTGGGAATGATATCTGAATATTTCTTGTAGCAAAACCTTCCGATATATGGCTAACAAAATAATGGTGGTCCCTAAGAACTGAATCATTTGTCACTGGCCCTAGATCTCGTGGTGCAGCCAGTCTTAATTAGCTCAAGTTGCTCTAACAAAATACCATAACCTGGGTAATATAGGAACAACAGAACTTCATTTTTCACAGTTCTGGAGGCTGGAGGTCTAGGATCAAGTGCCATTTCAAGCAGGTTCTGGCGAGGGCCCTCTTGAGGGTTGCAGACCACCACCTTCTGTCTGTATCTGAACTTGGAGGAAAGCAGAGTGCAGGGGAGCAAGCTCTGCCCCGACCCGTCTAAGATTACGTGTCCCATTCAGGAGAGTGCTACGGTCATGAGCTCATCTAATCCTAACGATCTCTCAAAGATCCCACATCCCAATACCATCCTTAGTGGTGGTGGAGTGTGGGTGATATAGCTTCAGTGTATCAAAATGGGGGTAGGAAGAGGGAGGACACAGTTGGTCCATAATGACCGTCAATTTGAAGCTCATGATCTATTATAAAAAGCAGGGCTTGTAACGATGTTTCCTGAATATCAGTATTTACGTGTTTTTTTTTTTTTCTGTGAGATGCAAAATACTTAGAACACGGTTGTAGATCTACATAGAATGACCTCTAGTTCACAGCCAGTGACATTACCTCCCAGAAGGTTTTCTAAGCTAAGGGAACCATAAGGAATACCTCAATTAATAATTCCAAAATGTCTCCCTTCATTCATTACGGTGAATTGTTGGTAACCAGGAAACTGAAAACAGTGTTTGTGTAAATGTAAGAAGCACTTGCGAGCTTTCTATATTGTACATGTTGGGGAGGTGTATGAAAGCAGGTTATATAAGGATCTTGGGCTCATCTTAAAAGATGGAGTAGACAACACTATGTAGTTCTTTATTCGAATTTCTTTGTTTCACTACAGGGCTTTGTCATCAGCTGATGGTGCAATTATTTTAACAAGCAAAGGAAGTGCCAGTCAAGTGCGGCACTTGGGACCTCCCCACCCTTGAAAGATGTCAGACTTCAGGCAGAAGACAAAACGCCCAAGGCTTCCTACAGAGCCCAGGTAAAAGGACAGTGGGTGCCATAAGCCTAGGGGTATAATGGTGCCTTGTCTCTAAGGCCCATATTTACATTAGAGATTGCTACGGTTAAGTGGGTGCTGGTTAAGCGGGTGGTGGTTATATTTCATAGCGTCATCCAGACTTCAGGACTTTAGAGGAAGGCTGGGAAAATGAGAGTAACTGACTGCTCAAGTGCATTCCATAATGAAACGCTTTGTTTGGCTAGATGCGAATTCCACCTGCTCAGAAGCTTATGCTGAAGCCCTGAGGAGGGCTGACCCACACGGGCCTCAGGTCCTCATGCCCAGAGGATCTTGAGAGGCCGGTGAGAGTGGTAAGTCCACCAGGCACGCGGCTCTTCCGCGACACAGGATGCAGCCCGACACGCCAAGGCACTGCTCTGTACCGACCACGGGCCACGGAGACAATAAATAAAAATGGAAGATCCTTCTCTGCGGGAAAACAGGCCTCGAGCTGCAAGCGGGGAACTAAGGGAAGCAGGTGAGCAAAGAAAGGCCAGGCGAAGACGCGACTTCCAGAAGCCAGGTTCATTCAAACCCCGAGGACGGCAAACCCCGCCTCCCCACGCCGCCGCCCGCTCAATCGCCGAGCGCTCCGGGTGTGAGCTCGCCCCGCGGGGAGCGGCTTCGAGCCGAGGAGGCGGTGGCAGAGGTGGTTCGGGCAGCCCCGCGCGACCAATAGGCCCGGGCAAACAACGCCCATTCCCCCTTCCCCCTCGCTCAGTTCAACTCCCACTCGGCCCCAGCCACGCCCTGCCGCCACCGCCCCCTCGGGCGGCTTTCCGCTCGGCAGTCCAGCCTCGGTCGGGGGCGGGAGGGAGGCGGAACCTTAGAAGGGCCGCAGCGGCGGCCAGAAACTACGATGGCCGATAGGCTTTGCGGCAGAGGCCCGCCCCCTTTCTTCCACCACTGAGCGCGCGTCAGCAGCGGTTCAGCCAATGGGGCCCGAGCCAGGGAAAAAGGGCGCCCGCGTCCGGATGCGCCTCAGGAAAACCATGCTTGCGGCGCAGGGGCAGCTGGCAATTCGGCTGGCGCGCCGAGCCCTCCGGGGTCCGCGCGCCTCCCCGCCGGCTCCCCTCGCTTCCCTTGAGCGCTAGCCTTCCCTTTTCCTTTGGTGCCCGCTCCGAGGGGTGATGGAGCGGAGTTCTGACTGGAGGGCGCTGGGAAATGAGTAGGGGGCGGGATATCCTGAGACAACAAGTTTGGCTGTATGGAGGGCCTACTGGCAGCGCGCTGAACCAGAACGCGGAGAGAAAGAGCGCGAGAGGAGCCGAAGAAGGAACAGAAGAAGGCCCGGACGAATAACCCCGGGAAAGGGGGTGGAGAGAAGGCGGCCCCAGCGCCCCGGCCCCCGGCAGGTCGGCGGCCAATCCGCTGGGGGAAGGGGTGGAGAGTCGGCGGCTCCGGCGGAGAGAGGCCGAGGGGGGTGGGGAGTCGGCCGGGCTCGCGCCGCCCCGGCCCCGCCCCCGGCCCGCGCCGCCGCCCTCGCCGCGCGCCGCCGCTGTCAATCAAGGGCGAGTCAGCCGGGCTCGGGCGGAGAGAGGAGCTGCTACGCCACAGCCCAGCGGCGGCCATTCGCGGAAAAGGAGGCAGAGCCTGTGCCAGCTACAGCCTCCTCCGAGCCACCGCGGGCGGGCGGGACCGGCCTCTCCTCCCGCCTCGCCCCCACCCCCACCCACCTCTATCCCAGCGTCTCCGTCTGAGGGTTCGTCCTGTTAATGCGGGATGAGCGGTACGTATTCTCCACCCCCCTCGGTCTCCTCCGCCGCCTCCCTCCGCCCGCCCTCCCCGACCCTGCTCGGTGCTCCCCCCTCCCCCGGGGCCGCCGAGATGCTTTACGGGGAGGAGGAGCGGGAGGGAGGGAATCGAGGGGAGGGAAGAAGGGTTGTGTTTTGTCTTAATGTCTGAGCGAGAACAACCTCCTTCTGGGTGTTGCTCTCGAGCGGATGGGTCGGGTTTCAAACCACGTTTTGTGATATCCCCCTCCTCCCTTCCCTCCTCCTCCCCCACCCCCTACCGGCGTGCACCGACCGCGGGTTTATGGAGATTAATGTTCGAGGGAGGGGGGAGGAGGAGAGGGGGGAGACGAATAATAATAATCCTAATAACCTGTTGTGTGTATATGGGGGGGGGTGTTGCAGATCAGAAGAAGGAGGAGGAGGAGGAGGCGGCGGCAGCGGCGATGGCTACAGAAGGAGGGAAAACCTCTGAGCCGGAGAATAACAATAAAAAAACCAAAACCTCAGGCTCCCAGGTAAAAATAAACATTAAAAAAATTATCATAAGACATTAGGGGGCAGAGGGAGTTACATCCTTTCAAGGCCCAGAAGCAAAAACAATTTAAAAATGTTTTTTTCACTCTAAATATCTTTCTTAGCGTGAGGAACTTAAATTGTGAATACGTGAAGATTTCACATATCTGAGGGTGTAACAGTTGTTTAATATTACATGAAGAACTGAGACTGTAAGAACACAGTGTGAGTTTTTCCAAGGGCATTTTGAGCTTAGGAAAATAACACCCTAAGAAAGTTAGTTAGAAAATTTTATTTGAACTTTGTATTACAAGATTTGCTTCCTTTTTCATATGTTTTACCTTTTTGTTCGTATTTTTTCTGCCATTTCCTGAGTAAGTTCTGATATGTAGAACTGTCAAAATAAATAAATAACCCCCTCCCAACTACTGGCCTCCACTAAATCCACCCACTTTTTCCCCTCCCTTTCCTTTACCATCTCATTTTGGTTAGGACTCTCAGCCCTCTCCTCTGGCTTTACTGGCAGCTACTTGCAGCAAAATAGGGACTCCTGGTGAAAATCAAGGAACTGGACAACAACAGATTATTATAGATCCAAGCCAAGGATTGGTGCAACTTCAAAATCAGCCTCAACAGCTAGAACTGGTGACAACACAACTTGCTGGAAATGCTTGGCAACTTGTTGCCTCCACTCCTGCTTCAAAAGAAAATAACGTTTCTCAACCAGCTTCTAGTTCATCTAGTTCTTCCAGCAGTAATAACGGGAGTGCATCTCCTACAAAATCTAAATCAGGTAATTCTTCCACCCCTGGTCAATTTCAAGTCATACAAGTACAAAATCCAAGTGGTAGTGTACAGTACCAAGTGATTCCACAACTTCAGACAGTGGAAGGTCAGCAAATTCAAATCAATCCAACTAGTAGTTCGTCTCTACAGGATTTGCAGGGTCAAATTCAGCTAATTTCTGCAGGTAATAACCAAGCTATACTCACAGCTGCTAACAGGACAGCTTCTGGGAATATTCTTGCTCAAAACCTGGCAAATCAGACAGTACCAGTCCAAATCAGACCTGGTGTTTCAATACCATTGCAGTTACAGACTCTACCTGGTACTCAGGCTCAAGTGGTAACAACCCTACCAATTAATATTGGAGGAGTGACTTTAGCTTTGCCAGTGATCAACAACGTGACTACTGGAGGAGGGACTGGACAAGTTGGCCAACCTGCTTCTACTACTGATAGTGGGACTTCCAATGGGAGCCAGTTAGTTTCCACACCCACCACCACCACTGCTTCTGCCAGTACTATGCCGGAATCTCCCTCCTCCTCTACTACCTGTACAACCACCGCTTCAACATCTCTGACAAGTAGTGACACATTAGTGAGCTCCGCAGATACAGGCCAATATGCAAGTACATCCGCCAGTAGTTCTGAGCGCACCATTGAAGAATCTCAAACACCTGCTGCTAATGAGTCTGAAGCCCAGAGCTCCAGTCAGCTTCAGTCTAATGGAATACAGAATTCACAGGATCAATCAAATTCTCTTCAGCAAGTGCAAATTGTAGGCCAGCCTATCTTACAGCAGATCCAGATCCAACAGCCTCAGCAACAGATCATTCAGGCTATTCCACCACAGTCATTTCAACTCCAGTCAGGGCAGACTATTCAGACCATCCAGCAGCAGCCTTTGCAGAACGTTCAGCTTCAAGCAGTAAATCCGACTCAGGTGCTTATCAGGGCTCCAACTTTAACACCTTCAGGGCAAATCAGTTGGCAAACTGTACAAGTTCAGAATATTCAGAGTCTTTCAAATTTGCAAGTTCAGAATGCTGGGTTATCTCAGCAGTTAACCATCACCCCAGTGTCTTCAAGTGGTGGCACAACGCTTGCTCAGATTGCTCCTGTGGCTGTTGCTGGTGCCCCAATAACTTTGAATACTGCCCAGCTTGCATCAGTGCCTAACCTTCAGACAGTAAGCGTTGCCAACCTGGGTGCTGCAGGTGTTCAAGTGCAGGGAGTTCCAGTTACAATCACTAGTGTTGCAGGTAAGTTGCAACATCTTTTTAAGTGTTTTAAAAATAGATTTTAGTACCAGTTACTGCTTTTGTTTGCTAGCTATTGGCTTTGATACTGATTTCTGAAGGAAACATAAGTTTAAGGAGTCAAAACCAAACAGAAATATTGTTAACCATGAGTCATAACTAAGCAGTGTGACCGTTCATTTTTGTAACTCTCAGTGTTAGATTTTATTACAGGCATTGTGTTAAACAGATTTAAAAATTCTTCCATATAGTTTGATGAGAATCCTGGCTACCTACTGTAGTTTAGAGATCATATTTGAGAACACTAATCAAAATGATTAGTGCTGCTTGAGGGAAAGTAGATTTACATTTAATTGATATATAGTTGTAAGGCTGTTGAAGTTTTTATTCTGCTGTGTAATAAGCTATTTTACACTGGAAGTTATTGTTCAGCTTCAGCACCTTGCTTATTCTTTGTTGGATTACTGTGGATTATTTAAAGTCAATGCTTTTTGCCATTAAGAAAACTTTAATTTGCCATTTTTAAAAAATGAACTTCCTCTACCTTTTGTTGTAAGGAGTATTTGTTTAGTATTGTGAATTCATACAAAATTTTATTTGTATAAATCTTATGGTCATTTTATTACTTAGAGATGGTTAGTGTGAGGTGAGTAGAAAACAATTGAAATGTAAACAGTCAAGTGTCACTAATTTGAACTAATTTTGGTAAGGTTATTTTTAAAACAATTATAAAAACAGTTATTTGTTGTGTGTATAAATAGGTACTTCTAACATACTTAGGAAACAAGTCCTAAGTATTCGTTTGATCATTTTGGGACAGTTTTATTGTATCTAATACCTTGTGTTTTTCAGTGATTGCATACTTTCATTCTAATTTGGTAAAAAGCTTCTTGTGATTTTAGTGCCTCTGATACTTTTAAACATTGCTTTTTAAGTATTTCTGTTTTGGTAATCTCATATAAATAAATGCTTACCATTTTTGAATGACCTTTCCTGAAACAGGTTGCAGAAAAATGATGATAGGGTTGTTCTTTTATAGTTAAGACCTAAAGTAGATGTGTACATGGAAAATTGAAGTTGCCAAATAGATTCTATGGATTCAGGAGAAAATTGAAGTTGCCAAATAGATTCTATGGATTCAGGAGAACTGAGATTACATTTTTTATCTGAATACCTACTATTTCTAGATCAGCGCTATCCAGCAGAACTATGATGTTGAAAATGTCTTTTCTTTCTTGTCCGATGTTAGCCACCAGCTACATGTGGCTTTTGAGCAGTTAAATGTGGTTGGTGCAACTAAGGGACTGAATTTTAAGTTTTATTTAACTTTAACTAGATCTTTTGGCTCACCTATTAACTCTATGTTAATCTAGTCAGCATTTCGCATCTGATACTTTTTTCCCCTAAAACTATTACACCATAATTATATAAATGATTCTTTAGCTTAAAATCCTTAACTTGCATTAATACTACTGTTTTTCTAAATACGAGTAATTAAAGTATTTCAGAAAAGTGGTTTTTGGTAGGTTTAGATGAGTTTGCATTATCAAAGCAAAAGTTACTGTATTTATACTTCATCTTGCTTTTAAGCATTAGTGAATTACAGGTAAGAGAATTGAGTAATTTATAAGTTGTATTAGAAATTCTTCTTATACTTGATTAGTACCAGTTATAATCCAGCGTTTTCTCCTTCCCTTCTCTGAAGGCAGTTTTCTGACTGCCCATTTCAAGAGTCACTTGAAGTCACTTGAATGATGCATAATAAATGTAAGACCCAACTTTTGGAGCTGTGGTTCTTAGGACGCCAGGGCAAGGGATTTGCCTTTCTAGTTTTTCAGTTAATTCTACAACTGTATTTTGAGGATCAAGGGTCTAATCATCGGCAACAAACCAGAAGAAGAATTTGGAAGCACTAGGTGCTGAGCTAGTCTTAGGTGTCTTAGACATTACATTTCACCAACAAATATACTGCTTAGTTTTTAATTCTACAAATATATATTAAGATAGAAATTTGTGAATACTCCAGATATGTGTGGTTAATTTATTTTCATGACAATTTGCTTTTTTAACCTAGAATTTACATGGTGTAGGATCTCCAGTTGTATATATGAGGAAAACTATTGAAATTTCACACTTAAAGTAATTTTTCTTCCTGAAACCCAAAAGTTTTAAAACATAGTTGATGTTATAGAGTTAATATTCTAATAGATGAGCTCAACCATATCACAAAAATCAGAAATGTATTACAATTTCTACAAATTGTTACAGTTAATCTAGGCCTAGTTGTACATTTTTATCCTATTGCCTAACATAACAGGTATTTGACAAGAGCTACTTGAAGTAAGGTGCAGGTGGATGGAGAAAATAGCAGTTTGGAATTGGGAGTAATCCCCCGGAGTGGTTATAATGAAACTAATGGGATTACTGTTTAAATTTTTTTTTTGGATTTTGTGTTTTTAAGATACTAGGGTAGAATACCAAATTTTATGATTTCTTAAGGAGAGTAAGTACCTATATATCTCTTTTATAAATGATTCCTTAAAATTCAGATCTTCTTTGTGTCTCCACTCACTTTTATTGCTTCCTTGACTACTTTATGTTTTCCTTCCAGGTAAATGGTATTGTTTAATTTATGAGAAAATGTTTTTAATATTCACAAATTTTAGTAAATATTTTATTTTTAATTGTTACATAGTATTTGTATATAAGATGGGATATGTGACATTTCAATACATGCATGCAATGTATAATGATTATATAAGGGTTTTTGGCATATCAACACTGACATTTGTTATTTCTTTGTGTTGGGAACTTTCAAAATTCTATCAGCTAGCTATTTTGAAAATTTTTTTTGCTAACCATAATTGTCCTGTTATGGCACAGAACATGAGAAGTAACTCCTCCTACCACCTAACTATACCCCTGAGCCTGTTAACATTCTTTTTCCATCTCTTCTTTCTCCTACTCTCGGTTCCAGTAACCATGGTTTTAGTCTCTAATTTTTTGAGATAACTTTTCAGTTTCCACATGAAAGTGAAGACATGCTTGCAACAGATATTACCAAGACTTGAAAAAAGTATAATTTTGACTGAATATATTTTAGCTGAAGGGCAAGCTTTAAAACTTCTCCACTGTGCATCTTCAATTTACTCTTCATTTGGTAGGGCAGGTCTGGATGATGCAGACCAAAGGGGGGAAAATGAATGAAACCAATTTTTAAAGCTGGGAAAGTTTGTACTTAGTTTCATGAAATGAGAACCTCTTTTTCTTGGATAACATATTCTTCAAAATATTTTTTGGGTCCCAGAGGATCAGAAAATCCTACGTATTTTTCATGCTGAACATGTAACAATTAATTAGAATTGCGGTAGGAATTAAACATATGTATCTCTGTGTACTTTTTGTTTTCCTTATTGAGATTTTGTGTTCAACTTTACTTGAAGGAAAGTAGGAAGTTAAACCCAAAGATACAACTGGTTGTGCTTCTGGCTTTCCAACTTTCTTTGTTTTAATGGAATAGAGCAGATGTTTTCTTCACAAAGAGCTGTCTAGCTAGAGATGGGGCTCGGGGGTAGAATAGTTCCCTTGCTTCTGCTAGGTCCTGAATTCAATTCTAGGCACTGAAACACTGAGCCAAGCAAAAAAGACTCTGCAACTATTTTTTACAATATCCTTTCATTGCAGAGGAGCCATAAGTAAGGTGAATTATACAAATTAAATCTCCTTAAAGGAATTTAGAGTTTGTAGGTGACGTTGATATCTAAATCTGTAATTATTTAGAATGGTCAACAATTTGGCTTATTTTTAGGTGTAATTATCACATATAGTAACGTAGATCTTACCCTATGCCTTTTGCTTGACGAACAGATAAAATTTCTTTGTTAATTTTAGTGGCAGTTAGCATTTTTTTGCTAGTTTTTCCACAGAGGAAATTCAGAATTAGTGAGATATCGCTGATCATTCAAGAACTTGAGTCTCTAACTTAATTCCTCTATTTCTCTAGGAAATTAAATTATGAAATCTGGGCATGTAGTATAAAACCAGAATTGAGAGAGCTACTTCTTTGTTACTTATAAAAATGAAGACCAGAGAACATAATTGAAATTTATATTTAAATTTAAAACCTTACTTGATTTGGTAGAGTCAGCCTTTTACACCTAGCCTTTTTTCTAGAAGTCATAAAGTTCAACACATTGGATTTTTCTTTGCCATATATATTATATTAATTTAGCTTTCCCTGGTAGGTGTCTTAAATTAACATTTCTGTTTGTATGTGGGTGTAGTTATTTCTTTTATAGTTAAGTCAGATTTTCTCCTGTGATCTTATTTTTTCAGATTATTTTTCGAATACTATTTGGTAGAGATAGGAATTCATTATGAGAAAAAAAAAATTTTTGAGACAGGGCCTTGCTCTGTAGCTCAGGCTGGTCCTGAATTCACTATGTAGCTCACACTGGCCTTGTACTCATGGCAGTTCTCCTGCCTCAGCCTCCTGAGAACTGGGATTGCACCACCACACCAAGCTTTATGTGGTGCTAGGGAATTGAACTCAGGGCCTTGCGCATAAAAGCAAGTGCTTTAACCACTGTACCATTCCTCCAGCCTGAGAAATTTGTATCTTGTACATTAAAATGATTCAGGTTCTGAGCCAACAAGTTTGTATTAGCCATTAGATACTTTTTCATAGAAGATTAAAGTACTCGATGTAGAGCCAAAATTAATTTTTTAAGTGACCTCTTTGAAGAATTTTAGAGAAAGGAGCAAGAGAAAATAGTTTTAATCATCTGTTTTTCAAATTCTAAATCAGGGATATATGTAAGTAATGCTACGTAGGGTGTATTGGAGCAGGTATGAAAATGGATTGAAGACCAGGCATCGTAGGTAGCCCACACCTATAATCTCAGTTACTGGGGGTGCTGAGAGGGGATGATCACATGTTGGGAGATCAGTCCAGACTTCAGGGAGACCCTCTGCCTTTGGATCTGGATTGTCTCCCTGAAGCCTAATGCATTTGGGTGTAGTAGGATACCTGTGAAACTGTGTTACTGGGGAGCTGGGGCTTGGCTAGAAATGGCTTCAGGCTTGTAGAAAGATGGTGTCAATTTGTGAAATTGGGGGTTGCCGGTGGGGTAGAGCTTTCAAGTGTGTGGGGTTGCTGGTGGGGTAGAGCTTTCAGGTGTGTGTTATTGACTTAGGGCCAGGAAGTGAAGGATGGGTGGCCTCTGTGGCTGTGAGGGACCTAAGTGGCAGTTTGAACTAAGTAAGGGAAGGAAGAAGTAACATTGTTACGGCTTCTTCCTGGGAAAGCCCTTGCTTTGTTTGAGTCTCCAGATTGGACTTGCTCCTAAATTCACTGTGCTCCTATTTCACTTGGTTTCTATATGAAATGCCTTGAGAAGCTCATTAGCCCCTGAAATGTGCCTTTGCCATTGCTGGCTGCCCATGAATAAATATGTGAGACCTAAAAGTGTGAGCTAAATAAACCTTTCTTCCCTTCAGTTGTGGAAGTTGGATATTTTGTCCCAGTAATGAGTGAATAACTGAGACACCCTGTCTCAGAATAAAAAATAAATGGGGTTTATAGTATGTAGCTCATTGGTAGAATGTTTGCCTAATACTCACATGATCTTAGGTTCAGTCCTCTGTACGTCAGAAAAACTTTTTTTTTTAAGTTGAAGAGAAAAAAAATGTGTGATCAGAAAGGGAAGCTAAGGAGAGGTGCTGTGTATAGATCTTGGAGACATAGATTTGAAAAAGGATAACAACATTTTGGTTGGGAAGAATAATGTTAGAGATTATGGCTTACCAGTTGTGACCTTTTGATATGTTGCTAAAGTCTTTTTATAAAGACACTTATTTTGCAGTTGTAAGCAGAAACAGAAATATGGGAGAAATATGGGTCAGATTCTCCAGAGCTCTGGTATATACTTTGAGGTGATAACTTAAGGACTGACAATAAAGAGGAGAATATGGCCCAATGCTAGACCATATACATACATGTGCTCTTCTGTAGTCTTCTGTGATGGTGACGATGGTATGTGTCATTTTGCTACCTAGTGAATGAGCAGATTGTCAGGAAATCTGTTTAAACAAATTGCCTCATGTATGTACACGATGAGATGAAGGCTTAATGAAATAGTAGTTACTAAGGTAACTTAAAAATAGTCTCTCTCTCCCATCCTTGTACCTTAGTCCTATTTCAGATATGAAAAAAAACCCCAAAAAACTAAAACTTGGAAAGATTGAATGTCTTTCATATATTTTTCAATAAAGTTAGAACTAGAATCTTGATTTCTGTTCCAGTTGCCTTTCTACTGTATTTCTGTGTTTGTTACTCCAGTCTTTTGCTAGCAAGTAAGAAAATGTAGCTGAAGTTAGGATCAAAGCGGGAGAATACCCCACTTGGGTTTGTCTTCCCTTGTACAGTTTGACCTTGCCTTTCCTGGAATATTCCACCTTTGTACCTTCAACACAGTATTGGTGAAAAAAAAAAACTCTCTAGTGAATGTAATAGTGGAACCTAAGTGGTATTATTTTTCTCTCTCCTGAAAAAAGTAAGTCAGAACCAAAGTTCAGTTACCTAGTATGTCAGTGTGTCTTGCACTGGGCTGATATTTATGTTATTAAATTTCATTATCTTTGTAAAAAATAACCATTGTGTTCATTTTACAGAGAGCCTTATTGAACTTTAATTTCTTTAGAAAAACCTGCCTGCCGGTAAATGGGAGGGGGAGAGGAGCAGCCAGGATTTAAAGTCATCTCTGACTCCAGTCCTATTACTGTTCATTACTGCAAGGATAAGTCTGCGGATGCTTTTTCTGTTACTATTTTATGTCTGATAAACATACTTAAATCCTTATAAGATCGGGTGATTTTGAAAACTGAAGTACAGTCGATGCAGTTAAGTTTCTCTCCTGGCTCTGACAGTTTGTGGCACTGACATAATTAGGACCAAAAGTAGTAAAAGATATGGGGAATCAAAACTAGTGTGGCTGTATGAAGACACTGATGTTAAGCTTAAATTTTAAAATACTGTGTGAAGGCATAGAATTAGGAATGAAAACAAGGGGCTGTGGTTAGCACTTGCCTAGCATGTACAAGGCTGTAGGTTTGATTCACAGCACATAAATCATAAGTAAATCAAGTAAGTTTAGCTAGACTTGGTAGCACACACCAATAATTATAGCACTGTGGGAGGCTGAGGCAGGAGGATGGCTAGGTCAAGTCCAGTTTGGCCAGGTAAGAGTCGTACTGACCCAAAAGAAGACCTATCTGAAGGGCAGAGAGCTCGGGGATAAAAAACAAAACAAAATAAAACAAAAAGGCAACATAACATACTCACTGAAAAAATTGTGTAATATGAAGAGAGGGCAAAGAAGCAGCACTTTTTCCATCCTGCTTCTTTTAACCAGCAAAGAATATGTACTTCCAGCTAAATTGACTACTGCTATGATTTACTCTAAATACTTTATTCAGAGTAAGTGAAAAAATAAAGCACATTTTGAGGTTTGCTTATGTTTTTTTGTTAGGTTTACACAGATGATTGCTATTCTAGGGTAAGAAGAGCATTTCAGATTTAGTTTCAGGCAAGGATTAGTAATTTAGAAATTATTCAGCATGGAGAAAAGTGCCAGAAAATTGAACATGAAACACCTCATTTTTTTCCAGAACATCCTAAATATTAGACAGTGAGTCTGTTAATTGTCCTTAGCAGAGTACTTTAGTAACTTATCAAATGGTTATCTTTAGGCATCTAAAAAAAAGGATCCTGATGTTTTAGGGAACCATTAAGAAACTAGGTTCATATATTCTCTCTCCGTGTGTGTGTGTGTGTGTGTGTGTGTGTTTGTGTGTGTGTGTGTGTGTGCGTGTGCGCGCGTGCGTGCGTGCGTGCGTGTGCGCGTGCGTACAGATTCGTTGTACTGGGGATTGAGCCCAGGGCCTGTGCACTGAGCTACATATCCAGTCCTTTTCTTTTGAATTTGTATTTTTGAGACAATGTCACTAGGCTCAAACTCAACCTCCCAGAGTGCCGGGATTGCAGGCCTGTGCCATTGAGCCTGGGCTATCTTTAGGATTTCCTGATGAGTATACCAAAGAAGTAGAATCAGCACAGTATCTTGATTTTAGTATTCCTAGTTATGACTTCTGAAAGGTTACACAATTAGATGAAAAGTGTTAATTGTCTACCTCAGTAGCAGTCTTTTGTATTTTAGCATAGGATTCCATCCTTGTTATAGTTTGGTGTAATATTTTTTCAAGTATTAGGATGAAGAATAGTCTTATTTGCTGAATTCAGTTTGCTGAATTCAAAAATAAACACAAAGCTGAGATAATGATAATGTTACAGGAGATAGAACTGAATATCAGATAGGTAGGGTAGAATGCTGGAAAGATAAATGTAAATAAGTAACATCCTCTACTTGAAATAGAGGAAATTACATAGCTACAGGATGAAAACCTTAGCCTGATACTGGGATATGTGAAAATGATTGGGAATTTATTGGCTTAGTATGAACTGAGAGTAAAATTTTGTCTGAACTTCGTGCTTGTCAAAACACTTCTGCATTACTGTGCACAGAGCTGAGTGGCAAATTTAAATCAGGACATTAACAAAATAGAAGGCATATTAAAAAGGGTTCCTGGGCTGAAGATTGTGGGAAATATTTCTCAGTAGCAATGAGTAGAGAGTACACCTTCCCTCCCAACTAAACGCAAGGACTTCAACAAGCTAGGCAGGCATTCTTTCCCTGAATTACATTCTTTTTTTTTTTTTAGTCTGCCTTTTATTAAATTGCCCAAGCTGGCCTTGAACTTGCAATCTTCCTATTAGTCTGCTGAGTTTCTAGGTTTACATACATACACTCCTATACTTGGGTGATTGGGGATTTTTATTTTTATATGCAAAAAATGTAAACAGCTGTCTTCACATATATGAAGAGCTGTTTTTAAAAACTGAAATAGTTCTGTTTGTGTACACATATATGCAAATTAGAGCTGCACAGTAATGTAATGATTTGTTTTACTATTGATAGGTAGTGATCTATCATTAAAAGTTGGATGCTCATCTGTTAGAGATGCTGTATAGCATAAGAAATTCTGTAGTCTACAGGAAATTTGATTAGATGAACTGTGAGTTTTTTAATTTTTCAGCTTAGTATTACATGAATATTTGAGTATATTGTCCTACATTTCTGTGCAGTATATGTTCTAAGTGCCTCATAATCTGAGTTCTTCAAGTCTTATTTAAATTTTTGTGACTGAATAAGCATTTAGGTGTTTGGGGTACGGAGTGTTAATTTACTGTTTTTCTTATAGTAGCCATATAATTAAGGTGGATTCTGTGATGCAATGAGTTTTGTATTTTAATTTATAAATTAATATATTTTGGTTCTCCATTTTTGTTTACTCATACTAAGTTTTCTTTCTTTATTTGCCTTTTAATTTTGTGACTAGTAAAACAGTATCTTAAATGTACACTTTCAGTACCCATCACTGAGTTTGTGGTTACTTTATCTCAGCAGCCCTTTAAGTACATTTGTGTTTCTTATAGTATCACTTGAATATAACATGATCACTTTTTCTAGAGTAGAATTAGAGAAATGTTGGAAAATTTGTGAGACCAAACTCTGGGAAGCAGTCACAACTTTAAATTTGTTAATGTACCCCTTGTAATATGCAACTATGGTGTGTCCTCAGTATATCCAGCACAGAAGTTTTTGTTCTTAATTTTAAGACCCAAGGACCTTTTGTGTAAGAAGTGGTAATTGACATTTATGGAATTTCTCTTTTCTTTAGGGATGATAATAAAGTTAAAGAGATAGGCAATATCTGTCCTTCATTGATTAGCAGTATGGTTCAACTAGTAGGTTTAAAATTTATTACTGCAAACACAGGCACTGACGGGCTTTGTAAAGCACAGGACTAAGAATTAAAACTCACATTTTTCATGGGTGCTGCCCCCAGTAACCATTCTATCCTGGGCGGCCATTGTAATTGTTCCTCTTAATTTTTTTTTCAGACGTAGAGTAGTGATATAAATTCCTTTGCTCTTTACCTCATAGAGTTGTGTAGATTAGATAAGACAATGTAATTTTAAATGACATTGACTATTGTAAATAAAATTATATATGGAAGGTAATAGCCTGTTAAATTTCTACATAGTGACACTCACTAAAGGAACATGACATAGGAATGGGAGAAAGTGATTTTGGTATGGATATTAGCCTAAGTTGTATGTTGAAAATATGTAAGACGTTTGTGTAAGAGAAACACCAGAAAGCTTTGGTGAAGTCAAGCAAGGATATGGAACAAAGTATACCTACAGGTGGAAAAGTAGAAATGTATTTCCGTGCAGTATGAACTTAATGTCTGCTTTCTGCTCAACCTTTGTTAACATCTGAGAATACTCACCTATCCTAAAATGATGCTTGTATTGGAGAAAGGCTCATGTGCATGAAATATATGGCAGCTTCAATCACATATGGGAGTTTGTACTTAAGTACTGAGTTTTGAAGTATGGAAGCAAGTACATAAAGAATCAGAGACAAGTGAGATCCTTGTATTGAAGTAATTGAGTATGTCTTTCTCTGATGGAGGTAGGACTTAAAGTAGGTCTCAACAATTAGCTTGAAAGTGGACATTGTGACTTTGAGAATGGAGAAATGGAGAGAGAGAGGGTCTTTCAAGTCAAGGTGCTGAAGCTGGAGTGAGCTTGACAGAGATCAAAGATTGAAAAAGCGTAAAGCTCCTACATGGAGCAATTATTTCCTTCTTTGGCTTCCATAGAAGTCATAGGAGTGTTAACAGAGTAACTCAGCATATCAGTGAACAGCCTGCCTCTCCTGCTTTCAGCCTGGGTTTGTCTATTGAACTTTTCCCTAACTTTTTAAAAAAGCTTCTACCAAAGTAATAAATAAGTTTAAGCAATAGTAAAAAATAAGTTTAACCTGAATCTGATGTATGGAAGGGAATCAGTGGTGATATTTGTGACACAAACAACAGTTATTAGGATTATTTGTTCAGGTTAAATTGTGAGAAAATTAGAACTCAGTCCAGTTAAGAAGATGTGGTTGGAGCAATCTCATTATGAAGTCACAGTGGCCCCTAGCAAGGATATAGCAGTGAAGTAAATTGTTAAAAAATAAGAAAAGCAGATTGTTGAACTTCTCTTTAGTGCCCAGAATGTTGATATGGAAGAAATGGTAAGGGATTAGATGAGAACATTGAATGTGTTCTTTTGCTCTACACGTATCAAGCATGGTACAGAGGAATTAAGGGCCTAAAACTGAAATAGGGCATATTTATCACCTTCACAGGATACAGTCTATTGCAGAAGATACTATATTTCTTTTCTAAGACATACTTTTTACATTTATGCGTCTTTGAAATTGGAAGATACTTTTAAGGATATTTAATTAAAATAATTATTAGTATGGAGTGTCACAGAGTAACTCAGTAATTGATGTTTAATTAGCAAATTCTTTTTGAGGTACTGGGAATTGATCCAAGGTTGTTTGTACTGACATATCCCTGTCCCTTTTCTTTCATTTTGAGACAGGGTCTTGCTCAGTTGTTCAGCCTAGATGTGTTCATTCTGGTGGTCACTTGCCTCTTAGACTCAAAAAAATATGATGTACATGTAGTTTCATTATTATGTGGTGTTTACTTTGTAGAAGATGTGAGTGAAATGTTACAAAGAGAAACTAGGGGCTGGAGATACAGCTCAGTGGTAAAGAGCACTTGCCTTGTAAGTGCAGGGCCCTGCGTTTGTTTGCCCAGCACCACATAGGTTGGATGTGGTGACACACAATGCATCTGTAAAAAATAAATGAGTAAATAGAAAATTAAAAGGCCTGTACCACTTGGCCTGGCTCAATAGGATAAGGGGATGGATATTTTCTTGGAATAGGCTCAAGATGTACACTTAAAGAAATGAGAGTTTATGATCATAAAAGGAAAAGTGATTAGTAAAGTAAAATAAAGGGAATTTATATCTGATTGCTTCATATATTTTTATAGACAGTTGCAGATGAGAATTTTATCCATAGAGTTTAGAGGAGAATTTGAAGATTTCACTTTGTTTCTGTTCCTGTGAAATTATATGGATGCCTCATAACATGGCCCGTCAGAAGGGGTTTAGTACAGTTCTGTAAATAATGAGTCAAGTTACCATAGCTTTTTGTCCACAGAAGCGGAGCTGCTTTTGCACAGGAATATAGGAACCAGATAGTGATCTGTGCTATGGTAAGTGGCTACCTATGCCTGGTGTGGGGTTGTGGGTGGGGATGGAAAACCCTTGTTTTAATATAGCCGAGGATATCTGTGCCAGGGAGTTGAAGGTGAAAATGAATGAGGAACAGATTAGATAAATATGATGCCAAGTACTAGCCAGAATTATTCAGGAGAAATAAATTCTTAGAGTGGTTTGTAAATACTGCATATTAACCAGTTGAGACATGAGCATTTGACAAATACTTGTCAAGAATTTTGAAAATAAACCTCATAAAGAAAATTTGATTAAAAGTTGTGATTTTAGTTTATTATAAAGTTAAAGCATGCCATAATATAAATTCTAGAATTTTATCTTTTGTTTCTGTAAGTAGAATATTACTGCCTATATTGATTTTAGTAGATGGGTTTGGTAAATGGTTATGATAACCCCTTGATATACTTTCACCCATTTTATAGACTCCCTACCGGCTGACTCATTCATGAATTCAGTCAACAAATAGATACTCAGCATCTCTACTGTGTGAGGTGATGTGTTCCTTGTGAGGTAGAAGAATATCATGGGACTAAACTCCCACTTTCACAATGTTCTAAAGGGGAAAGAAATTATGTTTTCTTTTGTGAATAAAACAAGTGACAAAAGAGTGGATTACAGATCAGGAAATAAAAATTTTTTACAAGACTAGTCTAGGTAATGTACAGGTATGTAATCTAACTTTATAGCTAAGTATCATTTTAAATATCTTACTGTAATTGCAGTACTGTGGTGTAATCAGTAAGGCACAGATTCTTGTTCCTTTAGCAGGATCCTTTATTCCTTTTCTCTCTTTTGAGTGCAAAGGCACGTGATACAGAGGGAGTAAGGATACAAAAAGATTTTATTGCTTTGATCTACTGTGGTGGTTGGAAATATGAGGCTAATATGGACATTTCCTTGATTAATTGTATATATACACAGACTGATTTTGAACAAGTGTTTAAAAATATTCCAAGAATATGTCATATTTCATTTTCATTAATAGTTGTAAAAGTACAGAAAGTGTATTATTTTGAAAGGCCCATATTCCATGACTGTCTTCTTGGTCAGAATATGGAATGTCATTTTTCAGATAGGAATTTATATTCATTTTCTAAAGGAAGTAACTATGAAATGACTTGAAGAAAATCCAAAGACTGAGAGTTATATGCATAGAATTTATGCTCTCTTGCTAATCCTGAGTGTCATTTACATGTAACATCTCAACTGATAGGAATGATGCTGTGGCTTTATTAGAGTTTTCTAATAGATAAATAATAAGCAAGATATATTTAGTGCCTACCACTGTGTATCACACATTGTTCTGGGTGCTAGAGAAACAAAACATACTTGTCTTTATTCATGGGACTGTGTTCTAGGTAAATGGTGTTTTAATCTCAATTTTAGATAGTTGGTTGTGGTTTTTGTGGTGCTAAGGATTGAACACAGGGCTTCATATATGCTAAGCAATTGCTCCACCATTGAGCTACAGCCTCAGCCTGTTATTTTTAGTAGATAAGTAAGAAAGGCCCAGAAAGCGTAAATGTTTGCTCACTATTCCAGAATTAATACACAAGGAGACTCGGAAAAGAATGCAAAGTCTTATCCAGCTTCCTTTATTTTATTTATTTATTTATTTATTTATTTATTTATTTATTTATTTATTTATAGATAGTGTCTTGCTCTAGTCCCCACTTGTTCTGGCCTCACTGTGTAGCCCAGGCTGACCTGGAACACACAGCAATCCACCTGCCTCAGCCTCCCCAGTGCTGGGATTACAGGATTACAGGTGTGTGCCACCAGCCCAGTTTACCTAATGCTAGGGAATATAACTTAGGACTTTATGCTTGCTAGGCAAGGGCCATAACCACTGGGCTGCACCCACAGCCCCAGTTGTGTCTAGCTTTAAAGCTTATTCAATAGGGCCCCGGGGCACAGTTCAGTGATTAGAGTTCTTGCCAAACAAGCTCAAGGTCCTGGCTTCGATTCCTCAGCATTGTATATAAGAGGCTTGGTGGCACATGCCTGTAAACTCAACACTTGGGAGGCTGAGTCAGGAGGATTGCTGTGAGACTAGCCTGGGATACATAGCGAGTAAAGAATCAGCCTGGTCTACGGAGCGAGACTTTGTGTGAAACACAAAAACAAAAACAAAGCAAAACAAAAAAAAAAAAACCCCTCATTATCCAGTTTCGTCACAAATCTTTGAAGCCGGTGAAATCATACTGTTTATAAACAGTTTTGAAAACAGTTTTCTCACATTTTTATTTTTGGCAACAAACTACCAAAAACTTTGAAGACCAGTTTTACATTTATAGAAATTGATATGCCAGAGTACATGCAGTATATATAAAAAATGGAATAAATTTAATTTAGCTTTGTAGTCCCAAAACATCTGATTGCATTCATTTTATATATCTTTCATGTATATATGTATGAGTATGTTTAAATGTGTTTACATGTTTATGTGTATTCATTTACTTATTAGAAACATACTAAGCCTGAGGGGATTATGTGCCTATTCATGGCCTCCTGTGGCCTCCCACCTTTTTAATTAAGGATATAAACTTTTATTACAAAAAATTAACATACCTCTTTACACTTCCAGCATTACTCTAAGCCACAAAGAAAACTTGATTGTGTGTAACCAAAGTATTTATACAGCTTTCAGTGCTTTAAAGGGTCCCTTGGTAGGTCTCTATATTGGGATTGATAGATATGTATACTTCTCAAATTAGAAAAGAGATGTTTCATTCTATAGGTTTACTATGAGAAGTAACTGACACACATTTAAAAAAAAAACCTGTGCTGTGTTAGATAACACCTTATCTCCACTACAAAACAATTCACTGTGTGGTCTTAGGAAATGGGGTCTTGACTTTCTTCTTTTATACAGCAAAATACTCTGTGTGGGAGGGTAAAATGAAGTAGTTGATATATTTTCATTTACTGTTAAAATGTTTTGCATACACAAGTAGAAATCAGATTGAGTTCAGTTTTATTTCAGTCAATAAAGGGGAAAATTTAGGAGAAGTATCACATACTAATACTGCTAACCTTTTTTTCTTATTTAGATGATAGAGATTTTACTCAGGGCCTTGCACATACTAGGCAAATTCTCCACCACCAACTACACACCCCAGCCCTTTGTTTTACTTTGAGATTGTGGCTCACTTGGTTGCCCAGACTGACCTCAAACTTTCAGTTCTGCCACTGTCTCCCTGCTAATCTGCTAGTTTTAATATTAATTACTTTTTTAAATTGAACTGTAATGAGACATGTCAGTACTTCAAAATAAGCAAGGTTTTGTTTTTGTTTTGGCAAGTCCTTAACGCCAGATACGATACTGAGTCTACTGCTTATCTTGTTTAAGGATTGCTTACTAGGTTCCAGTCATTATTAAGAACACACAGAATTTGTAGGAAATTTTTTCTTTCCCCACATTCTTGTATCTTGTACATGCCCAGCTGTGAGCAACAGAAAGGTAGGGACCATGATCCCAAATCCTTGGGTGTTTAGATCGCCATCTGAGCCTCATCTGACTGTTTAAAATGTCCTTGCCAGCAGATACAGACATTGAAGATTTCCGCTCAGAGATGAGCTGCCCTTGAAAGACAGAAAGTATGCTTCCTTAGGCCTGCGCACTGTAGCTTATGAGCAACACGTCCTTATGATGCTAAGTGCTACCATAGTAGCTCCAAAAGCACCCCTGGGCGGTATTTCCTCCCATCCTTTCCAAAAGCCAGTCTCTGACCTTCAGAGGGTAGATCGTACCATAGTCATTGCAGCCTTTCTATTGTGTTTTCAGAAATCCTTTTAACCTACCTTATTACCTTAGTGCCTTGTGAGTTAGATTTCTACTCGGCCTGCCCTAGGGAAACACAATTACAAGGCTAGAAATTTTGAAGTGAAGGGTAGAATTGGGTCTTTGTATATCAGTTTCAGAGGAGAATTTTTTTTGTATTTCTTATTCTAGAAGATAAAGAATATCAGCTTTTCTGTAATTCATTTAAGTCTCTTAATAGTGGTATCTTCATGTTTGATCTGTAGAATTTTCTGCTAGTTGAAGTATCCCAACTATACTGACACAAATGAAGCTTCATACTGATTTCTAGCTGCTATCTTGGGAAGAAAGTAATACTACACTAAAGTCAAAGATACTTTTATTGGAATAGCCCCCTGTGAAGAATTTTAAAAATTAATATAATATAGGAATTTAAAAGATAATTTTACTAATTTTTTATTTCTACTTTTTAATTGTTCAGTTGACAGATAAAACTGTATTTACTGTGCAGAGCCTGGTGTTTTGAAGTATATAGACATTGGGGTATGCATGGTTAAATTTAGCTAACTAATGTGTTAACTCACATAATTCTCTCTTTTTTTTTGGTGAAAACACCTAACATCTATTCTCTAAAAAAGGCAATTTAAAATATTATGTTTGCTTTGAATTTTTAGATTAATCTGAATTTATAGGAACACCTTTTAAAATATTTCATTACCTATGATTGTTGAGAAATAAAAGAGCTGTTTTGGAAATGTCTTTGAAAGCTTATCTGAGGGCTGGCACACTACTATTATAAAACAAAGTTTAAAAAGAATGGAGTGATGCCTTTACATATCATTTACAAGTATTCTTGGTTAAAAAAATCTGTGTTTCATTAGTTACTAAGATTAGTATCTGCTTTTCAATAATAATAAATCATAATAATATCAGCCTACTCTTGTTGCAATGGAGGTCACTGAGCAGTTAATCTTCAGTGCTTAGAAATAGCTAAGTTTTTGTTTCCACATAATAATTTTACAGACTTAAGATAAAGGAGTTGTTGAGCTGTGGTTGAAAATAATAAGGAGTAGTCCGGGGCACATGAGGCCTTGGGTTAGATTCTCCAGCATCACATACCCTGGGCATGGTAGCACACACCTACAGTCTTCATGCTTGAGAGGCTGAGGCGGAAAGATTGACAGTGAATTTGAGGCCAATCAGGACAATCCGGCATCAAAAAGAAGAGAAAAGAAAGTAAAAGCAAGAACTAAGAAGAGCTAGTTCAGTTCCCTGTTCTTCCAGTTACTATCATGTAATGACGTCTATAAGTTTTCTCAAGTCTCGGTCATATACACCTACAAAACGAGTATGTGTTTCATGCTACCTGCCAGACAGGGTTTTTCTTAGGATTGATTATGTGATGGATGTGGAGTGATGTGTGTGAAAATGTTCTGTAAATGCCAAACCACTATATAATGTAAGCTATTACTAGTATAAATTTACCTTTATTCTTCAAAATATGTATGTGCGTTAGCATTTTGCTGTTTTATTTTCTATTACCTGGTGATTATCTGTATCATAGTGAATGCTGCTGGTATATAGGGTTGAATAACTACCCAGTAAAATATTTTTGTTACTTAGTTTAATTAAGTGTATTTCCTTGGTTTTGATTTTATGTATTTTGATGTTTTGCTGACCCTAGAGGTCCTACCACCCCTCCCGGGGTTAACCAGTTCCTACAGATTATCCTACTAGTGTGATTTCCAGATAAAATCAATCTAGAGGCCGTACCCACCCCCATCCCTTTCTTTACAGATAGTTTCTTATAATTCAGATCACTTGCCCTAATCATCCAAGGGCCAGGTACCAGACAGGTAGTCATACCACAGATCCCTCTCAAATTATTTACACTCTCTAGTCTTAGCCATGTTTTTATTTTGCCTAACCTATTCCATCCTGTGGAACCCACAGTGACGGCTCTTGCCCACAGTTCTTTCTCTTATTTCTGTTGACTGAGCCTTGTGCTTCTCCATGTCCCCTCATTCCATGACAAGGCATACCTTCTCTTGGGAACTGTGAGTAACAAGCTGTCTTCTCATTGACAATCAGTTTTCTATTAATACACTGTTTAAAGATATTAGGCTACAGTTTTTTTTTATTTTACAATTCTTATGCAAGGAAAATTTATCATTAAGCATTAAGAAATAGCATTAAATAGGATTTGTGTTCTTAGCTCACAACAGTATTGATACATGTTTATATGTTGGTATATATTTGTGTGTGGTTATATATGTATGTAGGTACATAAATCTAAAAACTTTTTGGATACTGCAGATCAAACCCAGACTCTGACGTTAGGCAAGCACTTTACCACTGAATAACACTCCAAAAACTCTTCATTAACATCTTAGAAGAAGACAGAATTCTGATCCGTAAGCTTCCTGGACAGATCATCTTTGATTCATCTCTTTTTGTTTATAAATGAAAAACTAAAGAGCAGATTGGATGTGTGGTTACCCAAATCAAACCTTTGGTAGTTAACAAAGCCAGGATAATATAGGTTTAACTCCTTGAAGATTAAATAGATTCTCATGTGGTATATATAAGCTTCTTATTAGGAAGAAAATTATTACAGGCAAGTCTTTCTTGCTTCTCCCCTGCCCCAGGGAATAAGGTCTTGAAGTTAATTTTGCTTTCTCCTATCCCATGCGGCAGTTATTTGGTTGCTAAGTAATTGTTACAGTTGATAGTTTCTCCATCTAGCAAAAGTAAAATTTAAAATGGTTATTTAAATTTCATTTAATACACTATTTTTAACAGGTAGGACCCAGATATTTTATATACAAAAATCTGTGTTTCCTGCTTCACTGTTTTATTTTAATTGTTCTTTTCTTTTGCTTTATAAACTTAGAAACTTAAACCACCTTTTAAGCTAGGTACTTCATTGTAAAAATCTTCCAACATTTCTACTTTTCTGATAAATTTGGGTCATATAATCATATTTTAAATGGAGATAATATGCAGAGAAATTATGATTATGATTATTATTTTGGTTCTGGAGATTGAGTTTGAGCCATCACACTGAGCTACATTGATAGCCACCTTCACCCTTTTTTAAATTTTTGATTTTGAGACAGAGAGAAACTGACATAGTCATGGCATTTGCTGAAATGTAGCTGAGGAGGTGGTTTCAGTGCAGCTGTTTAAGATAGTTCTGTTTCCTCAGAAAGTTGAAATATAATTATGTCAGAGAAATTAAGTTATATTAAAGAAATGTATTTTTGATTCAAGTGCTTAAGCAGAATGTAACTTAGTGAGAAAAGGTGTTTATAATAATCTCTACACATGAAAGTCTTTCTTACAATACATATAGCTTGTTCTATGATTGCGTGTCACCTGTTCCCCAGGAAACCTGTAATTTCCTAATGGGAAGAATTATTTTTTATCATACTGAATAAAATACTTAACAATTTCATTTTGCAGTATAATCTTAAGTCACAAGGGAATGATAGAGAATCACCTACTTCATTTGGGAACTTCTTTTTTAAAGTCATCCATTCACTGCCATGTTTTCTCGTCTTTGGCTTGGCAACTTCAAACCTAGTCTTCATGAAGAAGACCTAGAGTGCACTGACTGCCTTAGGTTTCAGCTTTTGTAATGAAAAACATAGAACTATAAGAGTTTAAATAATGGTTTGTTATCCTATTTCTAGCGCTTTAGTGCCATGACTGTGTTGGTTTCTTTGTGTGTGTGTGTGTGTGTGTGTGTGTGTGTGTGTGTGTGTGTGTGTGGACTGCTCTGCATATGATGGTTCTTAATAGAGACTTGACTGAGTAGATGGAGCTTTATTGAAGAAAGTTGTGTTTAGTTGACTTAGTTTTCCATAAGAATATGGGAATTTTTCAAAACTTAACTAATTTTAAGGGCTAGTAGTTTTTTCAGTTAAACATTCAGAAATTTTGATTTTCGTCTTTTGGAAAACTTGGCTTTTTTCTGTTAATTGAATGAAAGATAATCACTTTATTATCTCTGATAGCATGAAACATGAACATCTTGATGTTCTATATTCCTACAGTAATCTAGTTTTATTTAATGATATATATATCTCTTTTATGTTAACTATGTTTAGCAGCTGCTTGAACAGTTACACTAAAGTTACTTTCTTCTGTGTATTACAGTTCCTTTTCTTAGTGCAAAATTTGATAAGAAATTAACAGCTATACCTTAGATGCTATTATTGGCTAAATTTTATACATTTTTAGGGTTTAAAATCATTCATGTCCTTTGTATACTAATTAGAACTAAAATTTTACTGTAACACATATATAGTAATATACTTTGGGAGACCTTAGTTAACATTTTAGGTTTCTTAGGCAATATGACAAGTATTTTGGGTTTTTTGAAGATTTTTTTTGCCATTTTTTCTGAATGTTTAGTATAGGCTATCCATCCTAATGTGAGATCTAAAATGCTCCAAAATTAGAACCTTTTGTTTCTTTGGTGCCATAAGTGAAAATTTCCACACTTGACCTCATGTGACAGTTTCTGCAAGAATGGAGACATATTGACTATATTATTTAAAATCATCTTCAGTTTATGTGCATAAGGTATATGTGAAATATGAATGAACTTTATGTTTGGACATTAAGTCCCATCCCCCTCATATTTTTTTAAAAAATTTTCCCCTTTTTTGATATGTATAAGTGCAAAATTTAAGGTTTGCATTGATTTTTGGACATTTTTTTGCACATATATATCTAGTCAAGGTAACAAGACCTTCCCCGCTTTCCTTTCAATCCACCCCTTACCCACTCCCACAACCCACCCCTTGCCCCACGTTCCCTTTATTTTCACTTTGCACAAGTTCTGTGAGATAATTGTGATCTGGGATCTGGGTTTCTCCTATCAGACCGTTCGATATTTCATCTTCTGTTTCTGACTCATTTGACTAAGCATGATGGTTTCAAGTTTCCTTCATTTGCTTACAAAAGCCTATATTCCAAAATCAGGAAAAATTCTGAAACCCCTGTGGTCCAGACATTTCAAGTAAGGAATCATCAGCATGTGTTTACTACATCTAGAAAATACCCATGTGTTCCTTTCCTTTTAGAATAATTGAAGGTAAGTAGGCTAAACGTATTCTTTGATCATGAATAGATCATTATCTGACTAAGCTCATAAAAGGACATTTAGTTCTTTCAAGGGACAACAGAATAGAAACCTAAAAAAATAAGTAAGCCATCCAATGTGATAAAGTGGTAAGGGTTATGACTGTGATAATACTGTTGGGTTTCTTATGTTGTTCTTTTACTGTTCCATGTTTCATTTTCTCATTCATGGTCATAAGTCATAGGTAAGTATACATGTGTAAGTATTCCTGAGCTATCTTAGCAATGAACAATTAATAATGTGAATCACCAGATTTTAAAGTAGTAAAGTAGATGTTGCAAATCTCTGGCCTTTTAGAGGTTTATTGCAATGAAGAAATTTTAAACATGAAATACTCCTTTGAGGTAAGAGTTCTTAAAACTGCAAGGTATCCCAAAAGTTGCCTTTCATACAAAAATATTAAAAAAGTAAAATAAAATACAAACATTTGTTTGCTCAAGAGTAATTTATCATAGTAATTTGAAGTAAAACTAATGCTTTAAGAAAAATTGTGTAAGCAATAAATTCATTATATAGTGTGGCCCAGAAGTTGCCACGCTTTGGAAAACTCAGCAAATTTTTAGGACACCCTGTATTTTGAAGAGGAAATATACATGCCCTCTGCTTAAAAGGATTAATCATTGATTATAGCATTTCACAATGAAGTATCATTTGTTCTCTTAATGTCTTATAAATTACTTAAATTAGTTTCCCAATAAGTGCACCAATGGTTTTGCTGTCAATGTTTGTTTCTATAAATGAGATATTTTTCTTAGTCTTTTTTTTTCTTCATTTTAAAATCATACTCTGAATTCGTCAGGTAGGTAAATAAAACTTTTTCTTTGCCTGTGTTCTGAAGTTTTGCTAGCCAAATGCTAAATGTTTTTAAATTCTTAACCCCATCAATGTGTGTTCATACTTTTCTCACTTTAATAGAATATAAAAAGATGACTAGAGAAATATTTCCCTCAATTGAACATCCAGTCTAGATGGGTTTATTTATTGTTAAAACTTTCTGCCCGTAGATTTTTAGAGGAAAATTGTGGCCAGTTCATTTACACTTGAAAGTAGAATGCTTGTATTGCCAGGTTGTTCAGGTTACTGTTTAGAGATGCAGCTTAAAATAGCTCTGTATGGCGTTAGACTGCTCCATGACAGCATGACAGTATTGGACTAACCTCTCTTGGCTCTGAATTGTACACCTATTTTAAGCTATGACTCTAAGAACTGACTGGGCATACTGTACCTTCTGACCATTGACTGCCAGTTCTGTATTTCCGGGACTGGACAGATGAGCTATAAACTTGCGTTGAATTAAGGCTGTCATTGTAATGCTTTTGGGATCCATGCCCACCTATACTATTCGTGCAAATATATCAGATTTTGTTAAACCAGAGACCCTTTGTTTTACGTATGTATTTTCAACATTGCTTATTTGGGTGTGCTGCTAATAAAACAGAAAAATTCCAAGTCTTTTGGTGATCTCATTATAAAATCATGCTAATTTTAGATGATTAGTACACTAGTCCTAATTCTGTGATTGCCCTTGCCCATATTCTCTGCTCTGCTGTCAGGTTATCTCCCATTTCTTATTTTACTCATTAATTGTTCATATTTCTGATTGCTGACTTGGTCTTTTTCTCATTAGTTACCACCTCTAAGCTACATATCTGAGCATTTCTTACATTTCTAGTAAGTTTAGTTAAAGCTAAGGCTGATTTCTAAGAACATAAAGGTAGAAATCTCTGACTCCTAAAAGCTCAGACGGAATATTCATTAAGATAAAAAGTATTGCATAGGAATAGTATATGATGGTCTATACTAAAAGTGAGATTACTTGTAAAAGGTATTAGTACTAAATTAGGATGAAGCTGTGGAGAAATGAAAAGCTTTATGAAGCTGAGGAGACTTGAACTGATTCCTTAAAGGGGAGCCATTGTTAGAAAAGAAAAAAAGAAAGAAAGAAGGCTTTATAGGCTGGAGACTACAGATGCAAAAGACACAAAGCTAGAATGTGATTTACATACTAAAGAAAGATTAGATATACTATCTAAATTGTAGTGGAAATTTTGAGGGAATGTTTGATTTTGGTAGACTTGATAGAATTCTGGTTTTAGAATGATAATGTCAGAGCAGGAAAAGGTGACGAGTTATTAAAAAGATGTGTCAAAGTATATACTTCCAGAGGAATGAGAGAAAGGAAATTTTAGCTTAGAAAGCATTTTTAAAAAATCAAGTACACATAGAAAGCCAGGGAAATCGGTTTATGGTCCATAGAGTTAGTCCAGACATCAGTAATGGGAAATTTCAACTGGAAGGCAAAGTATGCAGCATTTCAAGCTTTTTAAAAGTAAAATGGCAGGAAGTAATACATAACTATAATATGGGAAAATTAAGAGTGACTTTTAAAATTTGAGTGGAAGTGGACATAAGTGACTGAACCAGTAAGAGAAATGACATTCAGAAAAAGAAAAAGACAATGGGATAGCCCTGAGTTTTTATATTTGTTACTAGTGAGCTAATTTTTGAAAACGTTCTATTAGAAAGGTTTAGTTTACTTTCGGAGGTTAGATCTGAAAGGCAATCAGAATGGACATCTTTGACATAAGAGTCTGTGCAATGATGACTGAGGTTCCTATAGTATGTGTAATTGAAGGGCGCAATTTTGAGTTGGAAATGCTGAGAACTGAACTTAGTCACACCCATTTGGGGAAACAGAGAGAGAAACTTGAGCAAAGGAAAGTGACAGCTGTGAAATAGAGCAGGTTGAGGCCTGGAGTTTGAGTCCCCAACACCCCATAAAGCTGGGTGTGGTGGTGCATATTTGTCATCCCAGCACTCAGGCTGAGGTGAGAGGATTGCAGTGAGTCCCAAGTCCTGCCTAGGCTATGTAGTAAGTTAAGGATGAGCCTGGGCTACAGAGTGAGACCCTGCTTCAAATAAATAAATAAAAATAAAAAGCAGGTTGATATAGAAAAGCCAAAAGGAACCTTTGTGTTGAATGTTGCAAAGATGACTTGGAGACCAAATGAGTGTTGAGAAAAATTCAGGGACCTTTGAATGATTCGATAAGACCTGAAAACCGTACTGTTCAATATGATAGCTACTTTTAAGGTCTAATTGATTAAAATTAAAATTCTTTTTCTCTCTTGTATTAACTACATTTCAAATGCTAATGGCTTCATCTGTCCACCCAGCTTGGATAGTATTATATACGACATTTTTATTACAAAGGAACAAGGGGTGATCATAATATATAATGAAAGTTTATGATTTTTTAAAAAATATTGTGCTCAAAGACACATTGCTAGTAATTCCCTCATAATATTTCCTCTTTTTTCAAATGCACTTGAGCCATCATTCTTGACACTTCTTGAAGCAGTTCTGAACGTCTTTTTAGAATGTCTTTGTGCATTGTAATAATAGTGTGGTCAGCACTATGGTGACCCTCCAAAAGAAAGGCATGCTTGTAAAAATAGTGTATCGTGATCCACCTTATTCACCAGATCTGGTGGCACACCGTGTGACTTCTGGTTTTTCACTAAAATCAAAATGATCGTGAAAGGTAAATATTTTGAGTCACTTCATGAGATTGAGGAATTCACAATAAAAAAGTGCTGTTTAAGACATCATGGATATGTGGGTTTGAAGCAGAGGAGTAACTGTATGTAAGGGGGAATTAATGCCAGCGTGTCTTTTACTCTAATAATATTTTAAAAACACCTAAACTGGTTTTTAATCACACCTGGTGTGTAGGACAGTATACTTTGTAAAACTTAGGGACTGCTAAACCAAAAACTTTAAGCACTTAAATTGATAAGTAAGTAGTGAAAGTATAAAGTGTAAGGATACGCTCTGGAACACAAATAAGGAATTTGTGAGAAAGGGTCCCTGAGCTACAGGTTAGTTCAGATAGAATGACTAGAAATTTACCAGATTTGGCAGAGAAAGATCATTCAAGGATAAAAATCAAATCCATGTGATAGCTTGATGCAATGAAGGAGTTAACAGTTTCATGTGTATGTGCTATAGTCATGTTGGTAAACGTCAATCAGGTCACGAAAATTCTGCCATTGCCATTATAAGGAATTTAACCTGTATCCTGAAGGGGCGCCTTCAAGGGACCTTAAGTGGAATATCGTTGTCAAATTTGTGGACAGAGGACGAGAAGAGGCTAATTGAAGGTGATTGATTCTCTGGGAAAATGAAACTCTATAGAGAGGGAAAGACTTGGGAGAAAATATGGGGAATAAAAGGGTATCTGGTAATGTTTTTCTGAGGTAGTAGATTGTAGGAAATAAATGAAACAATTGGAGATACTTTCAAGGTGAGATTTTTCAAAATTATGTCAGCATTAGGAGAATTACTCAAATGTTAGTGATAGAGGGAGAATGAGGACACATCTGGTGACTTTAGTCTTAGTAAATAAGGTGCTCATGTACTGATTGTAGGTACGGGGAGTGGGAATGAGGGTTTGAGTACAGGAGTGGAAACTAAAACAGCCAGGGATTTTTCACATATATCTTTCCATCATAGGGAGGATGAAAGGATACCAAGCAGTAGTGCTAGGCCAGACCATATTCCATTAGGATAAGATTTTAAGAGTTTGTTAGACCTCTTGTAACTTCCTTCCTTTGATGTTTGGCAGCCTAACAACATGAGAAAGTGGATGGTCAGAATTATCACCAGGTATGGCAGCACTTCAGAGAGGCAAGTATTCAGATGTCAAATGAAGCTACTAAGGAAGGTTGCTGGATTGGGAGTGTGATCCAGCCAAATGACTAGAGAGCAAGGTGAGAATGAAGTTCGAAAGGGTGGAAAGTGAGAGCAATACTGGGTCACAGTGACCAGAGAAGAGTGCTGAACCCCACTCGTGGAGGTAAAATGGTTTCAGTTGATGACAGAGCTTGACTCAGAGTCTGTGTGTAGGAGACATCTTGATTATGATTGTGCCTTTGAAACACATTTTCCCTCCTAGTTTTTTGTTTCAGTTAATAGACTCATCATCCTCCCTGTCACCCATGGAGAAGCCTTACAGCCTTATTGAATCATTATAACTTAGTGAGTTTTTAATTGAAGTTTGTGGTTTTATGCCACAACTAAACAAACATTGATTTGTTTTTTGGTTTTGCCAGTTAAATTTTGATCAGGCTTGCCTCTAGATCTGATTGTTCTCATCTGTAAATGGCAACAGTCATCTTAACTAGTAGAATAGTAAGTGTATAAGTGCTTTTCACAGTGTATAGAGCACAGAAAAGTTTTCAGAAAGTGCTAGCAGCTGTTACAGTAATTATTATTTGTGCAAGATGTGATTAAAAATACTGTGTGTATTTAAAGAAAAAATGTATTACAGAAAACACATTGCCACTATTTCCTCTCACAATGTTCTCCCTTGCTTTGAACACACTTAATGTCATCATTGTTGCCAGTTTGTGAAAGTAGTTTTTCCAGAAGTCATTTTTTTTTAATGAGATTCTTTAGTTGTGCTATCATGGCTGCCTTGATATTTGGAATATATTCAAAATGTCTACCTTACATGATTGACTTTAGGAAAGAGCCAAGAGTTGCGTAAGTCCAATAGATAAGGTAGATGAGAACACTTGTATTGTTCTTGACAAAAATTGGCATACATGTTTTGAATTGGTTTGGACATTAAAAAACACCCATGAAAAAGGATTTCCAGAACTGCTTCAAAAGCAAGAAAAATGTGGAATGTGTATTCAAAGCAATAAGAAGTACTTACATGAGGATTAATGGCCGTATGTCTTTTACTGTAATAATTTTTTACTTTTACTTAAATATTCACCGCATTTTTGGCTACACTAAAGCAGTTCATGATTCCCTATGTTGGATGACTTATTTCTGGAGGTCCAGGAGATGCTTTCACATTTTAAATGCTATTTAAAATTCCACGTAGAAGTTGTAAAGTGTTCCTTTTTTCAGTTTTCCCTTTTTTTTTTCTTACAACCATCTTAAATACATATGATTGAATAAAGAATAAATGGAATGAGAGGAAGGTAGAAGCCCCCTTGAATTTTGAATTCTCTTTAAGGGAACTATTCAAATCTTTCTGGAATTGTATACTGGAAAGGATTTCCAGTAACTTTATCCAGGATCTTCTACAGTACTGTGCTAGTAGGGCGTATCATTGTACACCATTGCTGACAGTTCCTGGATAAAGGATAAATGGAAATCTCTAGAAGTAAAAACGGAGAGATATCTTTGTTTTGGCTGAGTTTTTTTCCTCCAGTGCCTCCCTTTTTCTCCTGCGTCATCTCATCGTCTGCACTGCCTCTCCCATAAGTGGCATGCAATAAATGTTTGTTTAGCAAATTGATCCGCATATGTGAACTGGAGCTACAAATATACTATGGATTATTTTTTCGTGTGTCAGCCTCTTAACATTTTAGGAGAAAAAATACATACTTATAAATTATATTATAAGTTAATACTTTGAAACTCTGAGAACAGCCTAATATTCTACAGCCAAATAATTTTGGAGGAATATGTGAAATCTTACTGCAGACATCATTTTCATCATTAAAAAATTATTCCAGTGATAGATTGTAGGAATCATACTGCATTTTAAGTGTAAGAAAAAATAAGGTTTTCTATGAAACATGGATTCTAGAAAATAAATAAAGATGAACTTAAATTCTTACTTAATAGCCAGTGGCATATTATTAATACTAGGCATAGATGGAGATCTGTTACTCTATCATGACACTAGGGTATTGATACTTGGGCATTAGTTTTGGGTTCTCTAGCAGTATTTCCCCAAATTCTAAGACACCTTCAATCCTTAGGAATGTGGTTTCTTAGTGTTTTCACTTCATTTGCAAATTATTTAATTTGCCTATTTAAAGATTAAAAGCTGTTAGCCTGCTTTTAATTTTTTTTTAACTATTGCAATAATATTGAAGTTTGTGTGTGATTATTTGTATTTAAAATAATTACACAATAGATGTGATGTCACATATTTGTAATCTCAGCACTCTGGAAAACTTGTGGCAGGAGGATTACAAGTTTGAGCCCATGCTGGCTACTTGAAGAGATCCTCTCAAAATTGCAAATAAGAAGGTCTGGAGGTTATAGCTCAGTATGAAGGCCCTTGATTCAGTCTTCAGTTCCAGGGTAGGAGTTGGGGAGAAATAAAAGGTTAGATAATTTTTCTCTTTCAACCTAGGGCTTCCTAAAATAATTTTAATTTTGGTAAAGTCAAAATAGACCTGTGATTTAGTAGTAATACATTTGTAAGGTAGAACTGATTTTCATTGATCAGATTCTGTAGAAATTGTTTTTTAAAATTAGAGTTGATGAAATTTAGTTATAAGTTAGAATACTGCTTTTTTCTTTTCTTTGTTTTCTTTTCAATAGGTCAGAGATAAATCTTTTCAATTATTGGAATGTTCTTAATCTTGTGGTATTCCTACCAGTGTATCTGAGAAACAAAATCACAATTCAGATTAACTGGTGAGCATGAACTTAGCATAGGGAGGTAGGTAGCCTTTTGGAGTGATGATGTAGCTCAGGCTACATGTGAATATGTGAAAGGGCTTCATAACATGCTCATTAAAGTTTTCCTGGAATTGAAGCTGTGTCCACTACTGTGGTTTATCATGCTAATAACTGGAATATTTTTCCAGTTGCTTTTTTTTTTCCCAAGATGATAGTTTTAAATAAATGGTAAATTAATTATTGTTACTCGGTGCTTTTTCTATATATGTAGATCTGCAATTCAAATTGTAACCATCTCAGACCATACCAATACAGTAACTTCTTACGAACTCCACTCTTAGTTTTTGGAGTTCCCAAGGGGGAAAAAGCTAATACTTTTATTTGCTCGTCGTGAGTTGTTATGAAAGACTGCTTCCCAAAATAGAATGCAGGAAGAAATTAGAATTTATTTTTCCAGTCGGTGTTACTTAAATACCTACTCCTTGTATACATTTTAAAATGTTCATTTTGATATATACTGTATGCAGTAGCATAAACAGTTTGTAATGTCAAGTATTTCTATTGCTAGAAGTATGGGAAAGTTTGAGACTGTTAGTTTCTGGCTTTTTGTAATAATCATCTCTAGGCTTGCTTTATGTGTATGCTTGTATGTGCAGGGATTAAACCCAGCACTTCCATGCTGAGCTACATCCCCAGCCCTTTTTATTCAGGGTTAGGTTCTTCCTGAGTTCCCTAAGCTGCCCTTGAACTTGCAATCCTGCTCCAGCCTTATAAGTAGCTGAAGTCACAGGTGTGTACACTACCATACACTACCCTGGCTTTGCGTCTCAGTTCTCCTTAAATGCCCATTTTCAGTATATTCATTCTATAAGAATATGTTTGTTCTTCCTCAGATTTCTTGAATTTGCTAAGATTCAGATCATTATTGAATCTTAAGATACTCTTTAAAATGTTCTTATCTGCTGTTTGTGGTAAGGCATGGGTAATGCCAATCTTTGTAAGATTTTGTAAATAGGTAGGAAAAAGCCTAAGTAATACCTACTATGCCTCCTAAGTAGCAGATTCTTTTTTTTTTTTGGCATGTATTTTTTCTTTATTCAATTTTACTGGTATTCTTTATGGAATAAGCACATGACAGGTTACAGTGGAGAAATCTTATTTTTGTAAGAGTTAAGAATTTGGTAAAATAACTTCCATGCGCTATGTTCAGTAATGTTTCTTATTTTTACTCTGAGACTCCAGGTAATACTCAGCTTCTGCATCTCTCACGAATGTAGCAAATCCTTTGAATAACAAACCAAAGAAGAAGAAAATGTTGTTTGTAAAGCCACTCATGTATCTCCAAGCTTCGTTGTGACCCCACAGGTCCTTCAGTCTGCCCACCCCTCTGACCTTCTTTCTATAATATGGAAGTTCCATCTTGCTGTGACCATTCTCTTTTCTGTGTTCATGTCCAGGGGCCATGGCTGACAGCACTTTGACCTCTCAGGACACTCACTATTAAACCTTCCAGCTGGAGCCAACCAGACTAAATAGCAGATTCTAAGTGACCAGAGTTGCCTTTTCATCCTAGCTCAGGAATGTTCATATGGGCAACATTATGAGGTATCTGAATTAATAAGATGGGTGTATATAAGACAGAGGTATGCCTGTGTATACCTCTAACCCCTTATTTGGTTTCCAAAGTCCAAATAATATCTCTGATTTCAAGGAGAGAATGCGGTCAACAGGGAAAGAATAAGGGGCTTCAGTTCCATCTTGTCTTTGCTAATTAATAGCAGCCATGTAAACTTCTGAAATATATATAACCTCCTTAAGTTTTCCAGAGCATTAGATGACAAAAATATAAGTGTAAGGTAGTTCAGTTTCAGCTTTAATGTAAAATCGACAAAAAAATGATTATTAATGTCAGCTATTCTCTGGATTGAATATGAGGGGAATGGCAAGATACCCTAACAAGGATCCCTTTTTCCTTCCTTAGAGGGCCGGGTATGCTGATTAAGTTCTGTTTAATACTTCAATAAATACTCTAGACATTGTGCTATATAAATGTGCTAAAAACATTATCTCTTGTGCCCTACAGCTTCTAGATCCTCAAAGGAACGAACTGAAGAGGGATTCATAAATGACAGAGAGAACTGCGTGACCAAAAACTTGGTTTAAACTGTGGGCTCTGCTGAACTCTTTCCTGTGCCTATTTAGTCACTTGGGACTGGTTTTCAAATAGTACATGACCCACAGTCTGTAAATAGTCCTGGAAATCATTGGCAAATGTGGTTCACCTTCACTTCAGAAGTATACAGAGTATGCAGTTATTCCTTAATATTCCCAAGCCGTAATTCATAGTTTTCCTCAGCTGTAGGATATGGTAGTTGCAGCTTTTGCATAAGGCACAAACCAGTTTTATAATGGGTAAACATGATTTCCAAACCTAGAATATTCTTATTTTTACCTCAGCTATGCCATGGAGTCATATGACTATATGTTTGTCAAAGCTTTCTCAACCCGTGAACATCTGTTCATTTCATTCTGTTCTCTCTCCCAATTTCTCCTCCACTGCTCTAGTGACTGCTGTTGTTCTATACTTCTACAGAGTTGACTATTTTCCATAGATAAAAACTTAACGGGATTTGTCTTTTTGTTCCTCTTTTATTTCACTCCACATCTCCAAATTTTGTTCACTTTGAAAAAGCTTTAATCCAGAGTTATGTGGCTTACAGGTTTTTCTTTTTTTGCTGATAAAAAAAGAATTTATCTGTTTTTGTCCTTTTTCCCTACTATTTTTATTAATATACATATGCAGTACATAATGTTTACAATGAACTTGAGTATTTTGTGCACATATATATCACATCAACTTTACAATCCCTTCCCATTTTTGGCCCTCCCACACCTTCCCCATATAGCTGACAGTCTTTATAGGTATCACACAGATACATACCATTTAAATTTTTCACATACTCAGTTTTGATTATGGTTATTTGTGGGATTTGAATAAACATTAAATTATTTTTATGATATATGCCTACTGTTAAATAGATAACTTGATAACTTCTAGTGTACTGCTAGTGGATTAGTTTATTTATGAGTGATTAGGTAGATAGCTTGGTTTTGTTAGTTTTTCAGTTTTGTGGATCTGTCTTGCCTATAAAGTAGAGTACCTTGATATTCAGTATAACAAAAAAAAACTTAGAAAAATTTTCACTTTAAGGAGAAATTAAGTCCAAGGGGATTATCTAGTGACTGTTTTCTTATCAGTAAAATGTAGGTGTTAACCTCAAAGGGTTGGGGTCAAAGACTTAACAGGATCAAATTAGTAACAGCTGAGGGAAATTCACTAAAAGTTGTACTTTTTTATTTTTCTAATTTTCTCTGTTTATGTTTAAATGTTATTAAGGTGTCAGAATTTTTTAAAATGTCTTTATTACCTGACCTTACATGGTTTGGTCAAACAATGTTTCTTTTGGTTTTGATGTATATGGTTAAAATTTATGCACCATAAAAAGTATTTTCAACAAATTTGACTAAGTTACTTTGAAAAATAGAGCTACATGTAAGATCTGAGTTCTTATGTATAAATGATAAAGGACATAAACACAATTCAGGAACATTAAAGTGGTCAAACATTTTTAAAAACAAGTCCAACTCTCATTAGTAATCAAGAAATACAAGCAATGATGATTATCAAATTTTTTTCTTTAAAAATCAGTCTTTGGGGGTTGGAATACAGCCCGACTTTTTCTCATTTTCTATATATGGTTGTCTTTGTAAGAAATATGAAATACTGTAATATAAATATTTATCATCAACTTGAATTGTTTTCACATAAACATGTTTTTTAAAGATCTATCTTATATTAATATATGTAAAGATTTCTTTATTCTTTTACACTACCACAGAACATCTAACTTTATAGTTATTTCATAGTTATTCTGCTGTTCCTCAGTTCATAAGTTTTGTAGTTCTGATTTTTTCACTGTTCACCTCATACCTTTCTCAACCCCTAAAAGTCTATTCATTTCATTCTGTTCTCTCTCCCTATTTCTGCTCCACTGCTCTAGTGGCTGTTCTTCCATTTCATACTTCTACAGAGTTGACTACTTTCCATAAAGGAGAACTTAACAGGATTTGTCTTTTTGTTCCTCGTTTATTTTACTCAGTGTAATGTTCTCTAGTTCCAATCATGTTACTGAAAATAACAGGATTCATTCTGTATATTTCATTGTGTGAATATACCACATTCTTTTTTTACCTAGGTTAGTTTCATGTAAAAATTATTTTTAGATTACTTTTTCTTTCATGCATCTAGTAATGACAAATTTGAGATATTTTGAAGAGATAAACTCAGTGGAGACTAATGATCAACGTAAATATGTGATGGTAAGGGAATAGATTTTGGACTTTTCTGTAACTAGCAAATAACATGTCTGTTATATCTGTTTTATGGGTTTTGGTGTTTTTTGTACCCCCTGGAACCTCAGTTTCCTCACCTTAACATTTGGTCAGTGATACTCAGCCCACAAGGATGTGAGGAGAAATTGAAATAATAATAGGTAAAACATCCAAGAAAGTGTCTTACCACACAGTAAATGAAGTGCTAGCTATGATTGTGGCTGTGTGTGGAAGAGATGGAAGGAAATCCAGATTTTCTATTTGGACAGTGAGAAAGAGCTAGATAAGGAAAGTGTTGGACTCTTAAATGAGATTGCCAATGAAAAATCTGGACGGAAATGTTCCTGGCAGATGATACAAGAGTATGATACTTGTGACAGATATTTTAGCAGAAGGTATAGATTTGGTACACGTTGTCTTAAACATAGCAGTAAGCATTATGAAAGTAGTAGATGGTTCAAATGAATGGATGACTCAAATTGTTCCGATGAGAAATAGGAACCTTGGAGAGCAGCATAGAAATCATAGAGGAGAAGCATGTCAAGGATTTCGAAATTGAGATAATCAGAGCAGGAGGAGGAACGCATTTGTGAAACACCAGAAGCACACTACAGGAAGAGAGGGATTGTTAGGTCTAGTTATTCTAGGGAGTCGTTCTCGGATCGAGTTGAACAGAATCTTTGTGTTTGCCAAAAAGAAATTATTACCTGCTTCCCTCATGACTTTCAGCAGAGTTATTGAGGAGAGATGAGAGGTAAATAGTAAAGGTAACCGAAGTGGATAAATCTTCTAAGATTTACATGATGATAAAAACAAAAAACTGAGTTCCTGAGAAGTTAACAAGTTAGCCCAGAGAACCCAGTTTTAAGAAGGATGCAGTAGTCAGTGTAGTCAGTGATGACAAATGCAACAGAGTAATGTTGTCATACTGATTGAGAAAATGCATATTGGTTTTGGCCATCAGGAGTAAGTATCTGAACCAACTGTATTGCAGCACTTCGAATGCCAGAATTTGGTCACGAGGGAACAGTTATTGACTGTGGTTGTGTAATGATCAGAATGGCACACTGATTTTTCAAGCACCAGGGTTTGGTTTGTTTAGTTCTGTGATTGTCCATTTGGGCAAGTAGACACCGAGTCAGAATAATGATCTTGATAACAGAAGTAAGATACCTGCATGCAAGAGCTGTTGTGCAGTAGTGCTTTATATTTATAATTCATTGGTCACTGGATGCAGTGGCTAAAGAAGTAGCCTCAGAAATGATATTTTAACGTTTGAATGTGGATACTGAGGAGAGTAGGAGTAGTGTTTATCAAAACAAGCAAAAGCAAGATTGGAAGATGAATGTTTTAATTTTTTTCTAAATTTTCATTTATTTGTTAAACTTACGTTATTGAATGGCTGCTGTGTGGTAAGCACTGTTCCATATGCTACATTAGTGAACATAAGCAAGATCCCCGCTTTCATGGCACTTAACGTTCAGAAGTAGAGTGAAGACAGGAAAAAAAGGACAAGTTAATTTAAGACAAAGCTAAGTGATGCAGAAATGAACTGAGAACTGCGTTTTAGCATTTTTTAGGAAAGATTTTATGGTGGTTTAGAGCTGGAATTTCCCCAGAAGCCTCACGTATATGGAAGTTTTGGATTATCTTTGGAATCTCTGTGCTCTTAGGAGTTGGGGCCCTGGTGGAGGGGTTGATGATGTGTGGTGGGCTGTAGGTGTGTGGTGGAAGACAGGCGTGTGGTAGCTTATAGATTACAGGCATGTGGTGAATTAGGGGCTTAATCTTGGAAGGGACGGAACACTGGGGTGGCACCTGGAAGAGTGTGTTCTTGTTCTGCTCTTCTCCCTCGCTTTGCTTCCTGTTTGCAGTGGCAAGAGGGCCTGTCTCCACCTGTGCCTTAGCTGTGTGCCTCCACTGTTGCTTGCCTAGCTTTTCCTTCCTAATTTGTGCATGGAAAATATTTTGTCACAGCAACGAAAAAGTAGCTGAGATAGGCTTAACTGAGATGAGACTCAGCTAAACAAAAATCTGGATGTGAAGGCAGCCCCAGCCAGAGAAGAGAGCATGTGCAAAGGTCCTAAAAAGGAAATGAGTTTGATATATTTGGGGCCAGAACAGCAGAAGTAAAGAGAGCGAATCAGGGACAAAACAAGATAAGGCCTGAGACATTAGTATAATTAAATCAAAGTAGGGCCTTGTATGTCTTGGTATGGATATGCTTGGTAGCAGTGGAAATAAAAGGTAGTGTGTTAAACTCAAGCTGTATGTGAGCTATCTGGGTAAAGAAATCAGCGTTGTCAGGCTGAAGTGTATGTACTCAAGTATAATCTGCACAGTATTCGTTGAAATAATTTGCTGAGTTGTTTAGACAGTGAACAGATAAGTGTGTATGATATGGAAGTTTGAATTCATCAAAGAAATGGTCAAGAGATCTGATGGACCAGGAATCTTCAGCAGTTCTTTAAATAACGAAAATCGTCTTACATTTAATTATAGCCTGAAAGGAATGACCAACTGCTATGTGGTAATTGTACTTCTAGGGACACAAGTACTTTGAATAGTTAGTTTAGCTATAGTTATCCTTTAGAGATCTTCTATAGAATATTTACAGCTTATATGTGTACAGAAATACACAGCATAGGGATAATGATAGTTTGTATGCTTTATAGTTTTGTTAAGCTTTTAAACTTGGGAAATTAATTTGATCATCAAAAACAAGGGACAGGAATTTTAGGAAGATTAGGGTTGTTAGGTTAGAAGTGAAGACACCAAGAATCTCAATTCCCAACTTTTCCTTTCACTTGCATTGCATTATCATTTTATTCTGGCTCAAAGATGAATAAAATTGTAAGCTTTAGTAGAAGAAACTATATATTCTTACTAAACCTATATAGAGAATATATACGTAAAATTGCCTCCTGCATCTGCCTGTTCCACATCATAGAATTGCACTAATGGCAGATGAAAGTATTCAAGAAGAAATGCACCTGTGATAGTGTGTTAGTTACTTGTTGTGGCAAAATACCCAACAGCCACACTTTAAGGGAGGAAAAATTTATTTAGTTTACAGTTTTAGAAGGATTTTTATACACAGTTCATTTATGGGGCAGCTGGGAGCAGTGTAGGTACATGGCAGAGCTAGAGACTGGAAAGCTGTTTACCCCATTTAGACAGAAGCCAAGTGAGTCTAAAGACTCAGGCAAACGCTAGGGCTTTTTCAGGAAAATATTACAAAGTTTTTTAAAATTAAATTGCCAATTGCTCCCCCACCCCCGCCAAGGTAGGTGCCCTTCCCTTACCTTTTGACACACAAGTTAACAACACAGAGTTTTAAATACATGAGGCTTTGGGGGGACACTTAAAATTTAAACCATGTTTGATGGGCGTTGGCAAATTTTTATTCTTATCATTATTCTCCAAACAATGAAGTGTGTAACATTTTACATAGCATTTACACTGTAGTGGGTATTATAAGTAATCTAGAGATGGTGTATACGGGAGATATGCACTGGTTCACATTTTGTGTGAGGGACTTGAGCATCTCTATATTTTAATAGGAAAGTGAGAGATTGTGGAGAAGGGGCTGCATCCTAGAACCAGTCCCTATTTTAGTTTTAGTAGTGTTTTAGTTGTGGCTTCTCCCAGGAAGTTGAAGGTCTTGTCAATATGCAGAGAAAGTTGAAATAACTTTGGTTGGGACAGGGGAGGTTTAATTTTGTTTAGAAATTTGTGTTCTTTTCTCACTGGGTATTTTTTTGTTGTTGTTGTTGTTTTCTCTTGGTTGCTTTATGTGTTTAAAATACAATAAGAACAGTTTGAAAACGAGCCACTTTATAATACTCATAGGGCCCACATGTTTTCATTTCATTGTCACAGTCTCAGTGGAGACTCATGGTAACAATAGTTGTGTGCTGAACAGTTCTGTGCCGTGAACCTATGGTAAGGGCTTTCTGAGTATTTGTTCTTTATGTCAGCTGTGTGAGATGGGAGCATTCCATCATAACTTGAAGTTTTCTTTCCAGTCATCCACAAAGATGGTATTCCCATACATGATGGTGAGAATATAGAGCTTTGTGGGGGAAAAAGAATGAGTGTAAGGCATACCCAGTTGTAATCCAGAGTAAAGCTAGGCCATACAAATAGATTTGTTTCTCCTTATTTATCATACTTTCTCTAAAAAACCAACTGGTATATGTACTAACCTAAGAGATGAAGTCTTAAGCTATATTACTTATAGTAATACTGTAAGTGCCTTCCTGTTGTGATGGTATGTATTTGTCATTGGTGGTTAAATAAACAAACCAATGCTCTGGGCACACTTGATTCATCAATGAGTAGATAGTTGTTTAGTGTAAACAATTTAGAAGTGAGAAATATTGATAAAAGTTTATCTTTAGTTACTTTCTACTTTTTTCTACTTTTGTAGTTTTCTTGATGTGAATGAGACATTGATTACCATGGAATGGTAATAGTGCTTAATGTTCATATAGTATTTTTCATTTGTGGATCTTAAAGTGCTTTTCAGATATCTCAGAAATCCTCACAGCACCTCAGTGAGGTCTGTAAATGACAAACAGGGATAATTTATCTTCATTTTCTAGCTGGTAAGAGAAATTGAGCCACAAATAGAGTTAAGTGATATATGTATAGTCCCATCAAGTAGACAAAAGAGGCTGTCAGCCAGATGGTACTACATGTCTAATCCCAGTTGTACAGGAGGCTGAGGCAGGAGAATTTCAAATTTGAGGCTAGCCAGGACAACTTAGAAAAACTGTCTCAGAATAAAAATTTTATAAAGGGTTGGTCATGTAGTTGAGGACTTAGAATACTCTAAGCTTGCCCAGCTTATACATAGTCCTGGATTCAATCCTCAGAACCACATACACACACAAAAAGAAGGATACTTGAGCTATTAAAGTAAGAGTTAAAGTTGCTATAGTATAGATTAACTCTTTTGCTTTTCTACATTTCACTAAATATTAGAACAAATGTATTAGCCTTAAAATATCCATGTGGAAATTTTTCTTTTTTTATTTGGAACAGAAAACATTATAATACTCTTCATTTTTGTTATAATGTTGTAATATATGCTTTGTTTTGTATTGTTTTTAAATTTTATTTTTCCTTTTTAGGTCAGCAGCAAGGGCAGGATGGAGTGAAAGTCCAGCAAGCTACTATAGCTCCTGTAACTGTAGCAGTTGGAGGAATTGCTAACGCAACGATAGGTGCTGTTAGTCCTGACCAACTCACACAAGTGCATTTGCAGCAAGGCCAGCAGGCTTCTGATCAAGAGGTACAGCCTGGCAAGCGGCTTCGAAGAGTTGCCTGTTCCTGTCCAAACTGCAGGGAAGGAGAAGGAAGGTAAAAGGTCTATTTTCAGGTCTGTCTCTTGGCAGCGTATAAACTAGTAGCTTTAATGAAGTCAGGCTTGGCCTGTTGTGCAAGCCAGTAATTCCAGCATTCTGGGAGGCTGAGGCAGGATTGCAGGTTAAAGCAATTTAACAAGTTCCTGTCAAAACCCAAGTCCAAAAAATAGGCTGGGGATGTAGCATACTGTGAAGGCTCTCTATGTTTTATCCCCAGCACTGGAAAAAAAAGAATGAAGACATCACACATAGACACACACACACACACACACACACAGACACACACCACCCCCACCCCAACCATCTATGTTTTTTAATGGACTTCTTTATTTTCTGTGTAAAAAATTTAGACACTTATTTGATATAAAACTAGTTTACCCATACCGTTTATCCATTTAAAGCGTATAGTTCTGTGGGTCTTACTGTATCCCAAAGTTGTCTAACCGCATGTTTTGTCATTCTTAAAAGAAACCTATCCTCTATCTATCATCCTGCAACAATTGCAACCCTAGGGAACCACTAAACTAATTTCTGTCTTTATAAAATTGCCTCATCTGGACAATTCAGATATATAGAGTCATGCTTCTTGTTGTCTTTTGCGATTGGTTTCTTTTATTTAGTGTTATCTTTTCAAGGTTTAGTCATATAATAGTATAGTGAATATTTTGTTCCATTTTATTTTTGTTTAGTTATTTGTTTGAGACAGGGTCTCTCTCTGTAATACATGCTATTCCTGACCTAACTATGTAACCCAGGCTGGCCTTGAACCTGTGGCAGTCCTCCTGGCTCTGCCTCCTGAGTGCTGGGATGCTAGGATTACAGGTGTGTACCACCCTGCTCAGCTAATTTTTATGTGGTACTGGGGAATCAAACCCAGGGACTTGTGCTTAGTAGGCAAATGCTCTAACCACTGAGCTATTCTCCAAGTCCCTTCATTCCTTTTTATTAATGCATAATATTCCATTGTACAGGCGCATAATATTTTGTTTATCCCATCATTGGATGCACATTTGGGTTTTTTTCCCTCTTGACCATTATGAATAATGCTGCTATAAATGTTTGTGTAGAAGGCTTATGTGGATATGTATTTTTCATTTTTCTCATGAGTGTTTCTAGAAATAGAATTGCTAAGTCATGTGGTAGCTGTATGTTTAAGTATTTGAGGAGCTGCCAGATTGTTTTCCAAAAGGCTGTATGTACCATTACCTGCTACCTCAGTGGATATGGGTTTCAATATTTTTACATCATTACCAGTACTTGTCATTGTGGTTTGACTATTGTGGTTTGACTTGAGGTTTAAATTTGGAGTGTCCCCTAGAAGTCTTATGTACCCATGGATACTGTGTACTCTTGGGAGGTGGGGCCTGGCTAGGAAGGGTGGATGCTTGGGGCTTAACCTGGAAGACTATGCTGGCTCTGTTCTTCCTCCCTAAACTTTGTTCTGCCATGATGTGAGAATCCACCTCTGCCTCTGTCCCCACCGTTGCTGGCTGCCATGAATAGACTGAGACCTTCTGAAACTGTGAGCTAAATAAATTTTTCTTCCATTAAAGTTGTGGATGTTGGGTATTGAGTCCTACAATTAAAAGGTAACTAAGACCCTGACATTTTGATTATAGCTATAATAATGGGTCACTGAAGTAATATATGTCAGTGTGATTTTGATTGGAATTGTCTTGATAATGATGAATATCTTTCTATGTGTTTCTTGGTCATTCGTGTATTTTTGAAGAAATACAAACCCTTCATTTTTATTACATTATTTTTTTAACTATTGAATTACAACAGTTTTTTATGTATTCTACATGTACGCTGCTTACCAAATGTATGACTTGTGAACCTTGTCTCTCTTTGTGAAGGATCTCTTTGTAAGGTCTTAATAAGGTCTCTTGAAGCAATAGTTTTTGAATTGCCTTTCCCCCTCACATACATACTCTTTGGTTATTGCTGCTTTTGGTGTCCTAATAATATATTGCCAGATCTGAAGTCATGAAGATTCTCAGTTTTGTTTTGAGAATTTTATACTTTTGCTTTTATAATTCATGCTGTGATCAACATTCAGTTAATTTTCTTATTCAGTGTGAGGTAAGGATCCATTCAACACTACTTATTAAAAATACTGTTCTTTCTTCATTGAGTGGTTGTAGCACCTTTGCAAAAAAAAAAAAAAATCAGTTGACCGCAGACATCTGGTTTTCTTTCTGGAAATCTCAAGTCTATTACATTGATCTGTATAGGTCAGTCTTTAAGTTATACCACACCTAAATTACTTAGGCTTTGTTATAACTTCTAATTGGGAAATAGGAGTCTTCCAACTTGTAACTCTTTAAGAATGTTTTGGATATTTAGCAACACTTAAATTTGTGTCAGCTTGTCATTTCCTATAAAATGACTGTGAAATTCTGATGAAAATTACATTGAATCTGTAGATTGATTTGGGGAATATAGCTATGTTTGCCATGTTAAGTCTTGATTCTTTTATATTTACAAACTTCTTTCATGAGTGTCTTATAGTTCTATACTTAAAATTTGTTCTTGATATTTATATAAATGAAACTAGTTTCTTGATTATTCATCCCAATTGTACTGCAGTGCATTGTTTTTTATACATTACATTAGTCATTTCTCCTGTTGTTGGGACACAGTACTCAATACCTACGACTGGAAGGAGAAGTTTAATTTGACTCCTAATTCAGGGGATTTTGTCTATGGCTGGCTGGCTTCAAGGCAAAAACATCATGATGTAAGGGCATGGCAGAAGCAAACTGCTCTCCTGTGTTGGTTGCCTTTTCATTGTTATGACGCAATACCCAGTACTCACAGATTAGGGAAGGACATGCACAAATTAGCTCGTGGTTTAAGAAGATTCCAGTTCATTCTTGGGCAGCAAGCAACAGTGGAAGCATGGGGCAGAGGCAGAGGTACACGTGGTGACTGCTTCTTACAGGATTACAGAGAGGAAGCCAAGTCTAGAAGGGAAGAATCAAGCATATATCTTTCCAGGTCCTGTCCCAATGATCTACTTCTTTTGGGTCCCGCCTCAGTGTTCTGCCCCTTCCAGGATTAAGCCTCTAATCCACCACAATGCATGTAATCTATATATAATCTACTACATGTCTGTCTTCTATCCCACGCCTATAATCCACCACACACCTGTAATGGACCCCTCCCAACTAAGCCCCCATCTCCTAGCAGCACATGGTTTCATAGATAACCCATAACATCCATGATACTTCGGAGGTATTCCAGATCCAAACAACAATACCGGCTCATAGCAGTCAGGAAGAACAAGAAGGAAGGAGCCAGGGAAGGATATATACCCTGTAAAGGCATGCCTCCAGTAACACACCTGTTACAGCCAGGACCCACCTTCTAATAGCATTTAGCTATGAACTCATCAGTGAGCCAGTTCACTGACACCCCTATATTTTCACCCATGAGACATTTGTGAGATACTTTTACATCTAAGTCATAATATTCTGCCCCTGGTCACTTTAAGCTTATGTCTGTTTCATTCTGTGAAATCTGTGTAGTCCATCTCTGAGAGTCAGCATAGTTTTACGACTTTTAGCAGTGCTAATCGAAGGTCTCTTCTGAGACTCAAGGTGAACTCTTTATCAACCTTTTTGTGGTTTGGATCTGTTGTGTCCCCCAAAAGCCTCATGTTCCTGTGGATACTGTGTAATGTTGGGAGGTGTGGTCTGGCTGGAAGGGATGGATGCTTGGGGCTTCACCTTGAGGGCCGTGTGCTGATTGACCCTTCCACCCAGGCTTCTTTGTTCTACCATGCTGTTGCAAGTATCTCTGTCTCTGGAGTCCCAGTTCTGGCTCTGGCTTTAGCTGTTTCCCCACCATGTGATTCCACCATTTTCTGGCCACCCACCCATGAATGGACTATGACTTTCTGAAATTGTAAGCTAAAATAAATCTTCCCTAAAGTTGCAGATGTCAGATACTGAGTCACAGTGATGAAAATGTAAATGAGATAACTCTGTACAAAATAAAAAAGAAAATTAAACACTACCAGCATACAAGTCCAGTGGCACAAGGTAACCATTCCTGTTATAAAAAGGGATAATAAGGACATTGAAAGAAATTGGGAATTGAATCAAAACAAAACCCAAAAACCCAAAGTTAGCAAAGCAAACATTGAATCTTGTAGGTCTGTGTCCAACACTGAGGGCAGATTGTGGCCAGGTATGAACTCACTCCAGTGGGCTTGGGCCTTTTCCTGTGGGTTTGCTAGTTGTAGCCTAAATGGCCTGTTAAGCTGGCCTTGCTCACCACCTGCTGCTTTCCCTAGCAGATTCCCCCTTTCCAGGAAGCAAAGAGAAAAGGTGGGAGCTAGAGAGAGAGATGCACCCTTCAAAGGCACCTCCAGGGTCACCCTTCACCCAGTTAGGCTCCACACCCTAACTGCACATGTAACTGAATTCATCAGTGGATTAATCTACTGATGTACTTGCCTTCCGAAAGAGCCCCAGCTTTGAACCCATGAGGCTTTGGGACAAATGTTTTATATTCTAAACCATAACCTATCTTATATTCTGCAGGTTTTGCTGACTTTTTAAAATTTGTGCTAGTGGTATGATTTTTTTGTTTTTGTTTTTAGTAGATCCTTTAGGATTTCTACATGCAAGATTTTGGGCATCAGTAAATAAAGCTAGTTTTATGTACTTTGCCACTCTGAAGAAGTCTAGGGGAGAGCGTGTGTGGATGTTCTTTTTTGCTTGCCTTGTCTGGAACCTTCAGTATGCAGCAGAAGTGGCAAAGTGGCAAAAGTATGCTGTTTTATACTTATCTTAGGGGAAGAGCATCGGTCCTTTACCCTTAAATGAGGTTAGCTCCAGGGCCCTCAGTCAAGTTCCAGAAGCTCCCTTCTGTTCCCATTTTTGTTATGAAAGCTTCTTTGATTATGCTGAATGCTTTTCTGCATTTGTTATGAGGCTCTTGTGTTCTGTTTTTTGTTATGTTAGTGTATTACATTAATCGATTGTCAGATGTTTCATCTTTGCATTCTTGTCAAGAGTCCAGCTTGGTCATGTTGTACATATTCATTTTATATGTTGCCAGATTCAGTTTGCTAGTATATTAATGATAAATTTAGCATCTGTAGTCATAAGGTGCACTCTTGAACTAGAGGTTGGGGCAGTAGTAACCTATTTAGGAGCTAAGTGCTTGGTGACAGAGGCAGCAGTGGTCTCAGGTCTTCTCTGCTTCCCTCTGCCAGCTTCACACTGCCAGCTTCGAACCTCCAGTTTATGGGTCGTGAATAAAGTATAACAAGGACATTCAGACTCTGTAGCATTTTCATCATGCCATATCCAAGGTAGAGCCTGTGTCCGAGAGTTCAGGTTGGGCAGAAGAAGGGGTTCCTACCTTTGAAGCATGTTTACCTAGAATGGGTCATTGGGGTTAGCATGATACATGCTATATTTTACTCCTTCTGGGTGGACTGTCTTCTCACTGGGAGGTGAGAGGACAGAAGAAATCCTGAGCCTATGTGCTGTAGTCTGTTGTGTTCCTGTGTCATAGCAGTGAGAGGAAGAAGGGAAGATACAAGTCTTGGTTTTAATACCACAAACTCTTAATGCTTTTTCCTAGTTCTTTTAGATTTGTTTTTTTCTTTCTGAGACAGGGCCTCACTCTGTAGCCCATGCTCTTCCTGATCCCACTTTGGAGCCCAAGCTAGCCTTGGACTCACTCCTGCCTCCACCTCCTGATTGCTGGTATTTGGATTACAGGAGTGCACCACCGTGCCCAGCTTATATGATCCTGAGTAATCAAACCCATGTTCTCAAGCTTGCTAGGCAACCACTTTAACCACTGTGCCATTCCTCCAGCCCTAGATTCCTTTTAAAGGTTTCTTTAATTATTGTTACTTGCTCCTAGAACCATTCTAGAGACTTTCAATGACGTCTTGTTTGTTTTATATTTTGTATCAATTTTTTTCTAGGAAACAGGTCCGTGAAATTCTTCAAACTGTCCTACCGGAAATGGAACTCCACACCTTCTACTTTCCTCCTTCTGACTGTGTAGAAGGGAATGTTCAAATCTTGAAAAGTTTAAGGATTTTTTTTTTCCCCCTCAAGGGAAGAGCCTATCAAAGAAAGAACTTAAGTCCACAGTAAACATGAACTACAAGGCTAACACATTTTCATAGCAGGTTTTTGTTGTTTAATACACAGATCTGTTACAGTTTTTTGGTAGTTGAAATTTTTCTCACTCAAGCTACATTTGAGGTATTATAATCAGATCTCACTCAAGCTACAGTTGAGGTATTCTAATCAGATATAATCAGATCTATTCAGAAAAAACATCATTTAGATACCTTGATTTGCTTTTATTTTTTCCATAACTGTAAGCTTAGTTTTCGGAAGCATAATCGATGTTTTGTTTTTGCTAGGGGCAGTAATGAACCAGGAAAAAAGAAACAGCATATCTGTCATATTGAAGGATGTGGAAAAGTTTATGGCAAAACATCTCACCTCCGAGCACATCTTCGCTGGCACACTGGAGAAAGACCTTTTATATGCAACTGGATGTTTTGTGGCAAAAGATTCACAAGGAGTGATGAACTTCAGAGACATAGAAGAACCCATACAGGTTAGTTGGTTTATTTTAGGACTAGTATTTTTTACCCTTTTTTTCAGTACTTAGATACTTTTTCATGATAGCTTAGTTGTCATACTAGCAATATGTAAATTAAGAAATATTTTGCCTTAGCAATTACTTCAGTAACTTACTCAAATTTTAATTTACTTTTTAAAGCTTTATCAGTCATTTTATTTTACTTTTTACAGGCCTTGTCAGCATGTTCACATGACCTGAAATTTGATCCATTTTTCTAACTTCTATTCTTAGCATGGTGAACTCACCACATATGCTCACATATTTTTAGTAAGTCCTTAAATAGATAAAAAGAAAATTGAATTATTTTTATTGATAACTTTCTTTAGATTTGTATAACAAATACCCACCAACTTTCACTCAGAATACAATTGTTAATATTGTATTTTCTGATTTTTTTAGAAGACAAATCACTTATAAGTCAATACCTGCCATGAATTTAAGGTGTCCAAGTTTTTAGTAATATCCTTGCATAGTTTTCATGGGTCTGTAAATCAGATATGGTTTTGGGTAGGTTATGAAGTATTACAGAAATGATAGGTTGCAGAATCCCAATTTCACTTACTGTGTTTTAAATCTGAATATACATATATTCACGTATATGTGTTTAGCAGCTATATGTATTGTATTACAAGATTCTCTTGCAGTATATTAGTCCATTTCCCAAACTAGTGAGATTATAGCTAGGTGTTTGGTTATCGCAAACTTTGGGGTTGTGAGTGCACAGTGAAAAGTGGAATTATTGGTTCATAGACAGTGTATCTCTTTGGCTATGACAGGTAATAGCTACACAGTTGCTAATGTGGCTGTTACTCTTCCTACTTAAGTAATAGTGACTGGTAGTTTCCACTTTGTGTACTCAGTAGGGTCAAGCCTTAACAATTTTTGTCTATATTTACTGTTGTGTGTTTCCCAATTTTCAGTGAGATTGATCATCTTTTTATGTGTGTATTGGTGATTTGTGTTTCTTTTTCTGTTCATTATTCTGTTTCTGTTCTCTTTCTCATTTTCATATAGTTTGTTATGTTGTAGTTTCTCCCTATATTTGCTGGCCTTTTCCTTTCTGGTTTTATCATACAGGACTTTTAAACATTAAGTATAAATATGAAAAAAATGAAATAATAAAACTGGGCATGGTGGCGCATGCCTGTAATCCCAACATTTGGGAGGTTGAGGCTGGAGGTTTGCCTTGAGTCCAACGCTAGCCTGGACTACATAGTTCACGACAAGCCTGAACTACAGAATAAAACCCTTTCTCAAAAAAAATAAAAAAAAGTAAATAATTGCATTATAACACTTTAGGTATTGTTATTATGTTTAATTTCTTGTATAGTTTTTAGTAAGGTTGGGGGGGGGTTGAATTTTCTTCCTCCCTCCCCCCCCCCCCCGCTTACATTGTCCAATTTTGTCATTTCCTTTAATTACTTAAAATTTTTAAGAATAATGTCAACCCCATCCAATTTTTTCTTTATTCTTGAGCTTTTCCTGTCTCTAATTGGATATGGACTGATAATTCTGTAGGATCCTGCACACTTGTCAGCTTGAGACTTTGTTGCCTGTTTTTTGATGTGGATCTCTCATTGATTCTCAACCCATTATTTTGTTTTCTCATTTTATTCTCTTGGTTGCTAGAAAATGTTCTGAAATGCTTCCTAACAAAATGATGGTAAAGTGTAGTTGTCTGGAAACTTATTTTGTTTTTCTACTTTATGTGATTGGCTAATTCTAGATTCAAAATAATTGTATCACTATTTTATTTGTCTTTTTCACCATTTTTATTGCTGTGTGTGTCAGTACACAGTGGTTACATTGAACTTAACAGTTTTGTACCTGTATACGTCATATGGACTTTCCGTTCTCATTCACTCCCCATTCCACACTCTCCCATTTCCTCTTCCATCCCACCTGACTCGCAACATCTCACCCATTTGACTCTATTGTTTATGTATAGTGGGTTTTCTTTTGTAGGAGAAACCATGCATATTTAACTTTCTGAGTTTGATTCACTTTACTAAGCATAATGGTCTCAGGCTGTGTCCACTTACCTACAGATAACTCATATCTGTCTACCTTCATGGCAGAGTCGTACCCCGCTTTGTATATACACCACACTTTTGTATCCGTTGGTCTGCTAATGGATGTTTTTTCATCTTCCAGGATTTTGCTGTTATTGGCTGTTACTAGGTGTGCTGCTCCGTACATGGGCATACATACATCTGTGTTACGTGGTGCTTTTTTTTTAACTCTTGGAAAGATACCCATAAGAATTGTCGCTGGGTCAAATGAAATAATCCATTTTCAGTTTTATGTGGAATCTCTATATTGCCTTCAATAGTGGTTGTACCAGTTTACAGTCCCTCTAGCAGTGTAAAAGTGTTCCTGTTTTCTGCACCCTCACCGGCATCTGTTGCTTTTTGAGTTGTTGATAAGAAGCCATTCCTGCTGGCATGACATGATTATCTCAGTGTTGTTTGATTTACTTTTCTCTAATGACTAAGGATATGGACCTTTTTTTCATGTGTTTGCTGGCCATTTGTTCTTTATGTTCTGGGAACTGTCAATTCATTTCAGTTGCCTATGTTATGTGGGTCTTTGATTTTGAAATGTCTCTTTTTCTTCAGATCTTTATATATTCTAATCATTAGCCATCTGTCCAAAGAGTAGGTAGTACACATATTTTTTCCATTTTTTCAGGATTTTACTTCACTCTGTTGGTGTTTCCTGCCCTGTACAGATTGATATAAATCCCATTTGTTAATTCTGTGAGTTATTTCTTTTGCACCAGGTGTTCTATTGAGAAAGTCTTTGCCCACATCTGTATATTCAAGGGTTTTACCTATTTTGTACTCCAGTAGGGTCATTATTTCCATTTTAATATTCGGGTTTTCATCTACTTTGATTTGACTTTACTCCCTGGTGATAGATGTGGGTCTAGATTCATGGTTCTGCATGTGGGTGACCAATTCTCCCAGCACCGTTTATGGAAGAAGATATCCTTACTCCAGTGTGTTTTTGGTACTGTTGTCAAAGATCAGGCAGTTGAGAGTAGCTGAGTATGTCCCTGCTGCATCTTCATTTCTGCTCCTTTGGTTAATCTGTCTGTTTTGGTGCTGGTACAATATCTTAGCTTTTTTTTTTTTTTAATCACTGTTGCTTTATAATATAAGTTGATGTCTGAAGTCATAATGCTACCTGCTTTTGTCTTTTGTTCAGGATTGCTTTGACTATTTTGGGTCTCGTGGTTTACTGTGAATTTAAAGATTTTTAAATTATGTAAAAATGTTATTTTGATAGCAATTACATTAAATCTATATATCAATTTTGGCATTATAGCCAGTTTGTTGATATTAATTTGTCCTATCCAGGAACAAGGGATGTCTTTTCATTTTCTAAAGTCCTCTTCATTTTCTTTTTGAACATAATGCAGTTGTCATGTGAGAGGTCCCTAACTTCCTTGGTTAGATTTATCCCTAGGTATTTAATTTTTTTAAGGAGTTATTGAGAATGGGATTATTCTCAGCTCTTTCTTAGTGAGTTCATTGTTAGTATAGAGGAATGCTGTTGATTTTTTTTGTATTAATTTTGTATTCTTCAACTTGGCTGAATTGAGTCTCCTGGTTGGATTTTTGGGTTTTTCTGTGTGGAGAATCCTGTCATTTTCAAGTAAGGATAATGTAACTTCTTCCTTTCTAATATATGTTTTCTTTATTTTGTTCTCTGCTAGGGTTTTAAGTACTGTATTGACAAGGAGTGGTGAGAGTGAACAGCCTTGCTGTCCTGTCTTAAAGGGAAATACTTTCACTTTTCTCCATCTAGTATAATATTTGCAATAGATTTGGCATAAATAGCACCTATCAGTTCTATTTTCCTCGGGGATTTTATCATGAATCGATGTTGGATTTTATCAAAGGCTTTTTCAGCATCTATTAAGATGATCATGTGTTTTTTTATCTTGCTTATATTTATGCACTGTATTACATTAATTGGTTTATGTATGTTGAACCATCCTTGCATCCCTGGATAAAGCCAACTTGGACATTTTTTTAAATGATTTGTTGAATTCTTTTTGCCAGTATCTTATTGAAGATACTCACATTTATGTTCACTAATGAAATTGGCCTATATATTTCTTACCTTGTTAAGTTTTTGTTTTTGGTATCAGGGTAATGCTGGCCTCCATAAACAAGTTTGGTAATGTTCCTTCTCTTTCCATTTCATAGAACAGTTTGAGAAGCATTGGTGATAGCTCTTCTCTGAAGTACTGGTAGAATTCCACTGTGAATCTGTCCAATCCTGGGTGTTTCTTTGTGGGTAGAGAGTTTATTACTGCCTCAGTTTTTTACTTACGATTCAGCTATTCATGGTTTTATATCTTATTGGTTCAGTTTAGTATCTTGTATGTGTCTAGTAATTTGTCCATTTCTTTTAAATTCTGCAGTTTTCAAAATAATCTCTTACATTTTTCTGAATTTCAGTCGTGTCTATTGTAATTTCTTGTTTTATTTCTGATTTCATTGGTACAGGATTTTTGTTTGCCTCTTTTGGTTAGGTTAGCTTGTTCATCCTTTTAAAGAACCAGCTCTTTGATTCGTTGATCTTTCTCGCTTAACAGAAATTTTGCTCAGGTAGTATCGTGTTCTGATAGACCCTTTACCAAGCTTTCCTTGATGCTGACTTCTTATATAACCACGAGAATTTATGGAAAAAAAGAAATTAAAATTGTTAAAATACTATCAACTGGGTCCAGTGGCACAGGCCTATAAACCGAGCTCTTTGTGAGGCTGAGGCAGGAGATTTCCAAGTTCAAGCCCATACTGGAAAATAAACAACTCAGACTCTATTTCAATAAACAATAAAAGGGACCTGGGGATTGTAGCTTAGAGCACAAAGCCTGAGTTTAATCCCCATTACTGACACAAATAGAATGAAAAGGGGGAGCAGTGGATTCCTTAAAATATGAATTTACCCACCAGTGTACTTCTCTGTTCTGGAACTAAATCTTATTTATTTATTTATTGAGACAGGTTCTTGCTCTGTAGTCCAGGCTGGTCCTGAACTAACTGTGTAGTCCAGGCTTGCCTCAAACACATGACAACCCTACTGCTTAAGCCTCGTGAGTATTAGGATTACAGGCATGTGCCAACATGCCTGACTTTCTGCAATTAGATCTAGAATAACAGATTGCATTTATTTGTCATGGATCCTTAGTCTTTTGCATTCTAACATTTATTTCTTTAATTCTCTTCTAGTAGCACTTTTAACAGGGAGCAAGATTTGATATTGTTGCTTTGATATTTTGTAGTGTGTCCCTTGGTGTGGATTTACTTTAATTTTCTCATAGTTGAACCAAAGTTATAAATTATGGTTGGAAGGAACAACAAAGGTGTCAGTGACTTTCTCATGTCTTCTTAACCTTGGTAACTCACTTAACATAGTATGGACTAGTAACTATTACAAAGTTACTGTTGTATTTTCTTTCTGTATTCTCTTAGAAGGAAGTCACTTTTAGTCCACTCTCAAAGAAAAAGAGAATTATCTCTACCCCCGGGAGGGAGGATTGTCAAAGAGTTTGTGAACATACGTGAAAACAACCAGACAAATTAGTAAATATTTTGGGGGAGTTTTGGAGAATATTTTTAATATGTATGCAAATATATTACTTCCCCTTAAGAATATTAAAGCATTCCTTAATGTATCTGGCCTATAGCCATTATTTACTTTTGGATTAGAGACTTCGTTTTCTATATCCCCAATTCTTTATTTAATTTCTAATTCAAACTTTCTGGAAGGAAGTGCTGTGTATCTTTTCTGTTTCTTTGTTGTTCAGTCATTTGGATCCTGTGTTCCTTTGACATGCTCCCATTTTTTGTTGCAAAAATAACTGTTGTGTTTCTTTAGCATTCTGTTAATGTCATAATTATTTAAGTATAGGCTTCTATTTATTGTACAAACTAATTGAACTTTTAACTCTGGGTAATATACCCTCTTTTTTAATCTGTTCTTTCTGGGCTCTTATTAAACCTATTATGAAAACTATATGTTGATTTTTTTTTGTCTTATAACATTTTCAGTACCAAATGTTTTTTCTTTGCATGAGTACTTTTTAATTGTTTCTTTTTTTACAAAATTCTTACTTTATTCACTTTCTTATCCTTGGGAAACTGCCGGACACCAACAGTTTAAGGGAGGAGAAATGTATTTTTAGCTCACAGTTCAGAGGTCTCTGTTTATTATGGTCTGCTGACAGTGATGGAATGGCTTAGCAGAGTAGGCCTCACCCAGTTAGTCACCCCTTCCAGACAGCCCCCCTCAACAATAAATGAGATGTGTAGTCTACGTGATCCATTTAACCTCCACAATCTACCTTCCAAATACATGAGACTTTGGAGGAACATTCCAAATTCAGACCATAACAGTGTTGTTTCCCCCTGTATGGGAAACAGGGTTTGTCATTGGAATTTTTTGACATTTATATTTGCTCCAGAATAGTTTTTGTGTCTATTTTCTTTCATGTTGCTGAATTTCCTGAGCTGTCCAGAGCCTTTGTTTTTTGCCAGTGTTGTTAATGATGATTGATGAATACCTAATGATTCAGAACTTTATTAGGAGCTGGTGGCTTTCATTTTAAGGCATTTTGGGGAGACATTGTGTTAGACTGGAAGGTATATAATTACCAAAGTAAAGTAATATCTGTTAGAATGTTTCTTTAGATAAAAATCTTTAAGTATTTTTGTCCCTTTTTTAGTAATAGAGTTAATAATATTGTGGGTAGACTTTCATCAGTATGTGAAATGGTCTAAACTATTGCCTTAGAGTTTTTTTTGTCAGCCAAAGTCAGTTAAGCTGTAACCCATTGTGTTAGTTTATTTTTCATTGCTGTGACTGAATACCCGACATCTACAACTTCAGGGAGGAAAGATTTATTTTAGCTCACAGTTTCAGAAGGCCATAGTCCATTCTCAGGTGGGCAGCTAGAAATGGTAGAATGGGGCTGAACCCAGAGAGAGAGAGTGAGTTCCTCACAGCATAGCAGAAGATAGCCAATTATGGGAGAAGGGCAGAACCTGTACACCTTCCTCCAGATCAAGTCCCACTCATCTACCCTTTTAGCCACGCCAAACCACCCAACAGTACACAATATCTGTAAGTACATGTGGCTTATGGGGGGCACTCTAGACCCAAACCACAACACCTGTCAATTCTGTTGAGTACACTAAAATCTCTGGACAGAATTTTTCTTTAACATCTAAGTGAAAATAGTAAAAGCCGGCAGCTGAGGAATAAAGTCAAGCTTGAGTAGCTACACAGCAGGGTTTCCTTCCCCAGTATTTCCTCTGTTTTGTCTACCAAATACACAGACAGCAAATAGAAAGAGGAACTCCATGTATCTACCCAGAGAAGTAAGAAAAGAGGCTCTTGAACTGTGTAGCTTGTCGTACTTGAAGATTACGTTGTAGTAGTGGCATCATAGGCACCAAAAAGTCCTACCAGTACTCGATTTCTGACCAGAAGAACCAGAAAATGGGGCCTTTTTTAAAAGTGATCTGAGGTGAATCATGCTACTCTCTGTAGATGATCAAGGCAGCGTATGTGCAGAAGTATTATACAGGAGGCTTCAGAGAAACTTGGACACACATGAATTAGAAAGCAGGAGGGATGTATTGATAAAGATAAAAGCTAACAACTAACTTTTTGTGTGGAACAAGTGAAATTCTACCTTCAACTCTTAAGCTGCATTTACATAGGACATACACAAAGAACCACAGCAAAGGTCTTAAGAACTGAGCTGTTTCTAAGTCTAATTCTCAGCGTGTACTAGGAAGACGTAAAACAACATAACAAACTTTGAAAAATGAAGCAATGTTGAAATTCAAATTCACAGAAAGCAAATGAAATACGTATTCTGAACATCATTGCTTAATGGATTGCTATAGGATAATAACCAAATTGCCCAGGATACAATTCAAAGTTGCCCAGCATACTGTGAACCAAGTAAAACGGACTTATTTCTCGAAAGAGAAGTTAATTAACAGATGCTAAAATGATCCAGATTTTGGAATTTATTGAGGACATCAAACCAGCTGTGTTCTATGGAAAGAAGATAAACATGATTGAAATAAATGAGAAGGCATGAATATTCAGAAGAATTCAAACTGTAAAACAGTTAACTGGAAATTAACCAGAAAAGTAAAATATTAAAAGTAAAAATTTTACCAGATGCATAGTAGCTAAATGAGAATAATAAAGATGTCAGTGAGTTGCAGGTAAATCATTAGAAATTGTACAGACTGAAAATGAGAGAAGGAAAAGATCATACAGGAGAAAATGAGTTAGATTTCACCAATTTCTACAATTTGTGTCAGTGGGCTTCTAAAAGGAAAAGAAGGATTGATGTAAGAAGGTAAAATGACTTAGAAAGAATGGATAAAGACAGAAGAAATTGATATAGAAAGATAGATTTCCCTTATTAGGTATAAAGTATAGATTCAGAAAGTACACTGAATCTCGTACAATTACTGAAAGAAAATAATGTCCAAACACATCTCATTGAATCTGCATACCAAAGAAAGTGGGGGAGGGGTCTTGAAAAGGAGCCAAAGGAAATTGACACATTTTATACATAGGAAAACAAAAATTTTGAATGATGGTAGATTTCCTCTTTGACTATGGAGGCCATTTTAAGAAAATTGTGAGCTCACCATTCTATATTCAGTGAAAATATCCTTAGTAACAAAAGCAAAATATATTTTCAGATGAACAAAGACTTAAGAGAATCTGTTTTGGTCATAACTGCTTTGAAAGAAATGGCAAGAAAACTTATCATGCTAAACATATACCTTACTAGAGAAAAACTTAATAAATAAAAATGTTTAAATTAAAATATATTTAGTTCTAGAGTTGGAGGCATAGCTCAGCAGTTAAAGTGCTTGCCTAACAAGTTCAAGGCCTTGGGTATGAATCCCCAGCACCACATAAGTGGGACGTGGTGACACACACCTGACTGGAGAATTTCCGTTAGTTTGAGGCCAGCCTAAACTACACAATGAGCTCAGGATCAGGCTGGACTATAGAGTGAGACACTGTCTTTCTGTGTATCTGTATATATCTACATCTGTGTCTGTCTACCTACCTATCTAGTATTAGTCCTGTGTTTGGTATCTGATAAATTGTTATAGAATTTATTTTACAAATACACGTTAGAGTGCCAAACACTATTCAAATGTAAAAGAAAAAATGGAGAAAGGGAAACTATGAAAACAAACTGGAAACAGTAAGGTAGTAGACTTTAATTTAGGTCAAATCAATAATTAAATAGAAGTGGCCTAAACAAGCTAACTAAAAGGGAACAATTGCCCAAAGGCATTTTTTTAAAGCCAACTGTGTGTATAAAAATTAACTTTAAATTGTATGCCAACAAAATACTTACTTAAGAGTACACAGAATATTCAGATGTGATCTTTTGCACTATGCTAAACACCTTAAAAGGAATAAAAATTATGTAAAGAATATTCTCATACCATACAGTTAAACTAGAAATCAGATGTAACAGAGGTTACTGGAAATTCTCCCAGTATTTGGAAATTAAACAGCACAGTTTTGAAAAATCTGTGAGTTAAGAGAAAGAGTCAAAGAAAATTACATATTTTCAACAGAAAATACATTTAAAAATTCCTGTGATGCATGTTATATAGAGCTTAGAGTCTTAGAGTGCATTTATAACATTGAATCCTGTTATTAGTAAAAAAAAAAAAAAAAAAAAAAAGGTCCTTAGTCTATAATCTGATATGTTTTCACTTTGGAAAACTAGGAAATGAAGTACAGTTGAAATCCAAAGCAAGAGATTAGGAAATAAGTAAGACAAGAGCTGCAATAAATCAAAGGGAAAATAATAGAGAAAATAAATTACATGAAAAACTCTGGTTCTCCAAAAAGGTAAAGTTGATTAAGTTTTCTTGCCAGACTAGCCAAGAACGTATGCTGACATCTCTAAAGATCTTTTAGAAAGGAATGCTATGTAATTCTGCTTCCTAAATTTGAGAACATACTCTCTGTGACACAGACTACCAGTACTACCAATATAATTTCAAGAAAACTCCAGGCTTAAATTGTTTAGTTTCAAATTGTGGTGTTTAAGGAAGAGATGACATTAGTTCCTCTGTCTCTTTCTGAAAATAAACGAGGAGAGAAACTTTACCAATTTGCGTTCTTGTAACAAAAGCAGACAAAGACGTTAGGGAAAAGGGGAAACACAAACCAATATTTAAGTTTAGGCATCAACATACTCAACAGAGGATTAGCAGATTGATTCCATCAACATAGAGAAAGGATAGTGTGTCAGAGCTAAGCTAGTTTTACCATAAAGGACTGTTTGAACATTTGAAAATCAAGTAGTATAACTTACCACATTAATAATAAAAGACCAAAAAGATCACATTATCACTTAAATATACAGTAAACATTTGGCAAAATTATACATTCACTATTATAAGAAAAATGTTCAGCAAACTAAGAGTTGAAGAAAACATACAAATTTAGCAGTTCATAATATTTCACATCCATGTAGTTTATCCCAGTTGCTTTAGGTCCAGAATTCAGTGGGCTCAGCTGAAGTTCACTATTTAGCATCCCACATAATGCAATCAGTGTATGAACGGGGCTGTATTGCTTCATGAAGGGTCTGGGGGAAGAATCTGCTTCCATACTCAATCACACCATCAGTTAAACTACGTAGTTGTACATCTTGGATTCTTGTTTCCTTCCTGGCTGTCAACTGAGGACAATGTATGTTCTTGGAGATTGCCCACATTTCTTGTCAGACATGCCATGTGGTCTCCTCCAGCAACTTAGCTCAGGGGCCCTATCAACTACATTCTAATCACTCTAATTTCAGCTAAAGAAAGCTGTTTTGTATAGCTTGTGTGATTAGATTTGGACCACCCAGATAATTCAGAATATTCTCCCTATATTAAACTCCATAACCTTAGTTAGATTTGCAGAGTCTCTCTTACCATGTAACATATTTACAACTTCTAGGGATTGGATCATGGACATCTTTGTCAGGAGACTCCACCTGCCCAACTATTTTGATAGTTAAATGCATTAATATTCATGTATTTTGTATGTTTACTAAATATAAAAGTATCATATATAGTTTAAGCATTTTTCACATCTTTCAAGTATACCAACAGAGTTTTTAAGGGTGGAAGATTTAGAAATGACCAGACACACAGAAAAGACACTTTGCTATGGGAAAGAATAATGAACTGAAATGAGTAATTCCCCTGTGAAAGTGTAATTGCACAACATAGTTTGTACATTTGAGATTCTAGCCAGATTCTACTACTTGAAATGAACTGAGTAGAAAGATAGGCTAAGGAGCCGACACGCTCCAAGTCACCATTAGCTTCACTTGTCTTACGGATTTCAACTGAGTAGCTTGCGACTGGAATTTCTTCATTTCTTAATTGGAAATAATTGACTCAAGAGAATGGAAGCTTCTTAAAGTCAAGATACGCACTGGTTTTTCATCTGATATGCCTGACACATTGAAGATATTCTGCAAATGCTTCTCAAAGAAATGACCGACATTATAAACATCACAGTTAATAAATATCTATTAGGCAGCCACTGTACAGTTTGATTGCTAACTGTGTGCTTACTGAAGGATCCATATCTTTAGGTCATACCACTCAATTTGATAAATCATGCCTTTTATTGCAGTAAAATAAAACAGTTTCTAGTTACGCTATGGTGGTGTAGTGAAAAGAGCCCAGACTATAAAACAGTCCTTTGAATGCAGTTCTGATATTAATAAGTGGTGTGATTCCAAGCACATAAGCGGGGAAACCTCTGACATGGACACAGTTGCACCTGTAGATTTTTTTTGAGAAGTCAGAGGCAAGGCCAGGAAAATTCAGTCCAACTGGGTTTTATTATCCAGGTTGTGCTATCAAAACTGGGAAAACCCTTCATTCTCATACTAACAGTTTCGAAAGGAAAGGCTAATGCTTGGAACACCAGGATGTACCAGTTAACCAAATTATCACGTGCCCCATCCATTATGCACACTAGTAAGATGTTTTTGTTCTTTTCATTTAACATTTAGTTTTTATTGCAAAGCATTGAAGTATTTTGATTAGTACTGTCTTATTTTTTGAAGAGAGTACACTTAAGGATTACTTTGTGTAGCAGAAGGGAATGGTACTTATTCTGTGAAATCTAAAACTACTTAATTTAAAATGTAGTATGCTCCTGACTCCCTTTTTTGCCTTGTGAAAAACTCATTACACTATTAAATTGTTAACGTCATTGAAAATAGTTCAAAGATATTTGATACTCCTAGGGATTAAAACTAAAATCCAACTAACAATTTTAAAGAACAGCCATAATCCTTGAACATGAAGTGTTGTTCAGCCTGATAGTTTTTTATTATGATCGTATGTTAGAAGCACTCCTGTTTTGTGAGTGGGGAAAGAAAGGCCCAGAGGAGTTTCTGTTTCACTTGCTTCCAGCTTTATTTCTAGTTCACAGCACAACTAGGACCTTAACTTGTCTTTTGAATCCGATGTTTTCTCTTCTGTCTTGCCCTGCTCACTTGACAACCATTTTAAGTATAACAGAATAAAATATTCTGCATTTAAATAAACTCTGAAAAATCATACCATGCCAAAATACAGCATGGTGAGAAAAACAGTTACTAAAAATGATAATTTAAGTAAAATGTGTCTAAATTTCTATTTTTAATAGGTGAAAAGAGGTTTGAATGTCCAGAGTGTTCTAAAAGGTTTATGCGGAGTGATCATCTCTCCAAACATGTCAAAACGCACCAGAATAAGAAAGGAGGTGGGACAGCTCTTGCCATTGTTACATCGGGAGAACTGGACTCATCTGTTACAGAGGTGCTTGGCTCCCCAAGAATTGTCACCGTTGCAGCCATTTCTCAAGATTCAAACCCAGCAACTCCCAGTGTTTCAACCAACATGGAAGAATTCTGAAAAGCTGTTTATACCAGAGACCTCTAGTGCTGCACTTAAGTTTACACACCTTTGAAAATCTGGAAATGGGCTGGTCCAGTGGATTACAGAGTAGGAAATCATGTTTTCATTTTTAGCTTCTTTTAAGTATTCCAGGGTTTTGGTTCAACACATGAAGTGTTGAATTTTTAAAAACATACAAAGCAAACTGATATACTGGAAACAGAAAAGTATTTCCTCCATGTATAAGTTGTATTTATTTGGAAGTCTATCTCATAACCTTTAATCACAATTCTCCCTTCTCTAAACATCATGTGTTAATGTGTTCAAAAAGACAGACCTCAGTAGTTTGTAGGCTGGACCTTACTTGGACTTATTTTCTTTGAAAGTACCTTGCTATAAATTCAGTCAATAATAATTTACATATATTTCCTTTTCTCTATAGCACAGAAAACTGATAGTTAACTGAATATAGGGATACTGCTGTATTTCCTTAGCTTGACTTTTGGAAAGTAAACTCAAAATAGTTTTTGGCCGTCTTTTCTAAATGTTAGAAATTCTTCAAAAGTTTAATTAGGTAAGTTCCAAAACCGTAATCTGAGATGCATCTCAGATCTTTATTACCACTACATTATAGTAGTGTGTATGCAGACAATCAGTAAAATTCAATTCCTTTCTCCATTTTGGAGACACAAGAGGAACTTAGAGCTAAATCTTAGGTTAAATTATTAGAATGAAACCTTAGAAAATGGTGGGGAAAAAGTGATTAAAACAGAACACATGATAGCTTCAGAAAGTAAAATGAAGCAACTTAAATGCAATGTTTTAAAGTTAGGACTGATTATATTCCTAACTCTAGCTTGAACCACAAAATTTCATTTTAAATGTTTATATTGGAAATATTTGCATAGATAATAAATCGTTTTATAGTTTCATATTCTGTAAATATGAGTTATGTTAACAATATGCAGAATTCTTTATGCTTTGACTTGGTAGCCAAAGAAAGAATTATCACACCTTTTCAAGGCCAGCAAAATAATTGTTTAATGACATTATAATTTTTGTTTTCCTTTACTAAAAATTGGCCAATCTGATATTATTTCTAGGACTGTGTTTAAATGTTAATTAGGAATTTACATCACAGTAATGTCTTTCTGTTGTATCATTAACCAAATTTTTTGTAAAAATTTAGACGGCCTAACAAATATATAATAGCTATGATATTATGAAGTAAAAATTATTTTTTAGAAATCTGAATGCCTTTTAGTCAAATAGTGACTAATGATAAAAGATATATTTCATTGTTCATTCAAGGATCGTATAGAAAATGGTTTTATTAGGAAAGATGGCCAAAAGTTTTTTTATATGAAAAAATTGGATTATTCTAATAGCTTCAACATTAGTAACATCTCCATGTTTCTAAAAAGTATTTACGTAATTGAGAAAATTGACGAATTGAAAACTGAAGTTCTACATGGCTTGGTTTATTAACATGACCAGTTTGGGGACTGTTTAAATATAGGTCCACGTTTTCTTGTGCATTCTCTATTATTTAAGGAAAAGTACTACTCATGCAAATTCTCTTCCAAAATTGTGATGTTTCTTGTATTTTTGATGAAGGAGAAATACTGTAATGATCACTGTTTACACTATGTACACTTTAGGCCAGCCCTTTGTAGCGTTATATAAAACTGAAGGTCTTTTGTGCTTTCAGTTTGTATAAAAAAGCTTTGAGATTAAAGGAAAAAAATTTTTACACTGTGGTTATAAATTTCAAGTTTCTTAAAGCTTTTGTAGACTTGTAACAAAGTCTTTAAATTTTAGTTGGATTTTGTAAATTGTTTTATATGTTTTATTTAATGTACTCTTAACAATGGATATATCTGGCTTTAAAACATCAGAATCAGTTTGTTGTTTTGTTTGGTACAAAAGAGCATTTGGTAGTGTTAATTTTAATTTTATTATATAGGAGCTGAAACATCAGATATATTTTATCTATCATTCTGCTACACAATCAGTGCTATAAATTTTTTTATGCAAAGAAAATTTCTTGATCTTTTAATCATGTTTCCTCCGAGTGACATTTTTGTTGTTAATACCAGGTATGAGCACTCTGCATTATTAGTCTGTGAATCGGTTTTAATGCGAACCCATATATGTTCATCAGAATTAGAAATTGCTTTTTAATCAACAATGAGGCCTATTATAAATTTATCAAACTGGATCTGGATAGCTTTATAGCATATAAAACAATATTGTGTTAGCAGGTGCGCATTTCACCACCGAAATTAGAAATATTTTGACAGTCTGTTCTGCATACCATTCTGAGTCCACTTTTCTTTCTTACAAGAATCGTAAATTTCGATGTCCTTTATTTGACTCAGTGGGATATAGCTGTTATAAGTAATAGGGCACAGATGTGCAGTAGTCTTGTTTAATGGCATTTCAGTGTTCATTCCCTTTGCCACCGTTATAAAACTTTTCTTTATTGTAATTATCAGTGCAAAGCTATGTATTTATCATGGTAGAACTCCAGTGTTAGAGTAGTTTTTCTTACGGTAAACTTTCTTTGGCTAGGTTTGTGTATGTGTTGCTGATTACGCTAGGACTTGATGTCAAGTCATTACTTATCACACTCCCCTGAGAGCAGTAATAAAAGTGTGTAATCTAGAAGAAAAGTTAATTTGTCAAACTTAGATAAGCATGATGTTTAGGTCCTATTTTTCAATTTTATAACTGTTTTATTGCAACAATATTTGTATTTAAGTCTCCATTTTAATGCCTTGTGGTGTTTTTTTATGCATGTCACTAAGTTGTCATCCCACATAAATTGATGTGCAGCATAGGGTATTAAATCTACATAATGATTTTAAAACAGAAATAGTTGATGGTAAATGTAAATGTTTTGCAAAAATTCCTTATAAAAAGTTTCGTAGTAACAATTTCACTTGTAAATTTTTTTGTAAAAAAGAAGAAAACGAAAAAAAAATTAATCCAAAAAAAATCTTGTTTCCCATATCCTAGAATTTAGACAATTACTCTGCCAGCAAAGCCTCTGGGGCTGTAACTGACATTTTTACAGTGCTGATTTGTATAAAATTTGTTTTTTTGTGGATTTGGAAATAAAATCATGTACAAGTTGTTGCCTGCAATAACAATTGCAAGTAACCTATTAAAAATTCCCTTGAGTTTAACATGTTTCATTTAATTATGTATACTATAAAGTAGCAATAAATTGTTCAAACTATCAACTTTTTTACCACAATGAACACTGAAAAGTTACGTGTTTCTCACTAGGAAATGTATTGGCAACCCTTCCAATTCCTGGTACCAAGATTTGATCAGCATGTCTGTGAATATGCTGCCAGAGAATACCAACTCAAATTGCATGTTAATTTGTCGCTATTGCTATAGACATTTATGAAAATTAAAATTTGATTTAGAGGCACTTTTTACTAAAATATTTTTGAGCTGTACATGTTAGGAAATTGTAAAAATATCTAAAAATGAAGAACATAATTAAAATATTATTTAGGCTCACAGAAACACTAAGGAAGGAAGGAGTGTGGGCCACGTAGATGCCACGGAGTCTGTAAGTAAAAGTTACCTTGTCATCCTGGGATATCGTTGCAAATCTCATGAAGAACCTTACAATTGTAATGACTTCAGTGAACACATTTACAAACCCACAGATACAGCAAAGAGAGTCCAGAGAATAGCTCTGGGATGTTAGGCAGTGAGGGATTTAAGTTGTCACACTGGCAGAAAGCTCCTGAGAAAAATCTCTAGTAAGTAAGAGTATGTCCTGCTTGGGTAGAGCACTTGTACAGGAAAGCCCAAAGGTTTATTACATTCCTCTGCCAAAAAAAAGAAGTACAGAATAAGTTCTTCGAAAGATTTTATTCTAAGTAGAAATGTATACTTAAGTCATCTGAAAAATTTACATTTGGAAACAATGATGCTAAATGAAAGGGAGTATAATGCATTTAGAAAAGTAAGGTAATTTTATTGTTTTATTGTTAATAAAGCAATACAGTCTAGGTTTTGAACTAGGAATTTCAGCCACATGAACAAGGCTGAGTCGTAGAAAAATGGAAAAAAATATGTTTTATCCTTGAGTATTGATCTGAAACCATTGTAATGGTATGGTTTAGTGTGGTTTACAATGCCATTAGGAAAGATGACAAGGTCATGGAAAATAATTATGTTCTAAACACTTTGTTTATAAACCCTGATGCTTAATTGTAGGAGTGCAGAGACTTCAAGTGTCTGCCCCACCCCCCCAAAAAAAAAGAAAAGGAAAAAAAAGAGCTACTTTATTCCTCTGAATCGAAAGAATGAATCAAGTTTTTAATGACCTAGCAGTAATGTCTGCTTAATACTTGTACAACCAACTGGTAACTGTGTACCTGAATGAAAGTCCTATCAAGTGACAGGAGATAGGGAGGGAAAGGGAAGCATAACATCCTCCTTATAATTTTTATAATTCACAGTTGCTCTCCATGGTGATAGCTAAGCACAGTGACTCTGCTGTCCTCATGGAGAAGCTCATCAAATGAGAGTCCTGAGGAACTCAGGCTGGTTCCTGATTGAGCCACTTAGCCATATATCCTTGAGCAAATTACTTAAGTTTTCTGCATCTTTTTCCATTTGCACTATGGAAGCGATTGATTCCTCATGGATTTATTAAGAACTCAAGCACCTGACAGATAGCAGTACTCCTTAGGTGAGTTTGTTACTGCTGGTTATAAGTTAACCCAAATATCAGAGGCTTATCCCAATCCACTGGTGTTACTCTAACAAATGCCATAACCTGAGTAGTTTATAAACAGAAATTTACTCATCACACACTTGGAGGCTGGAAAGTCCACAATCAAGGTGCTAGGTGATTCCGTGTCTGGTGAGATCCCGTTAGGGCCCCAGAGTCTATATGTTCTTGGCTGTGTCCTCACATGGTGGGAGAAGGCAGCCTTCTTGGGGTCTCTCGTACAGGCCCCATTCCCAATTATGAGAGCTCCATTATCATAATCACTTTTTAAAAGCTCCCCAACCTCCCAATACCACTTCGGTAATTAGATTCAGCATAATGAATATCTGTGAGCTAGTTTGGGGAACTATACGTCAAAATTGTTTGACAGTCTTTCTGGAACACCATTGTCCCTGTCCATCAGTGGGATGGACTGCAGAGATAACCTGGAGTGCATTGAGACCACATCCACGGGAGGAGCCAAGGCTCAGGTACTACAGGGCCACATTAAGATAAACAGGCTTCAGGAAAGCAGATCTGAAAGATAAGGCCAGGCGAAAAAAACGTGTAGGAAAGAGGAGAAAATTAGACATGAGCAGTTGTCTCAAACACCAATTTGCCTTGTATCATGCCTTCCTAGGTGGTTGGCTTGACTCAAGTTGTGTTTTTTATTATCCTGCTATGAAATGTGATCTAATATTTATAGTTAAGTATTATCCTTGAGATATGCAAGCCATTTAATAAAGTTATATTTTCTGCTGGTAAAATTGTTCCTAGCTTGTATGACTTTATGCTAGAATTAAATACATCAGTAATTTATGATGCTCTGTAAAGAGCATAATGGCTTCCTAGTATTTGATCACCTTAATGAGTTTGAAACTCACAGTTGAGAAAAATTCTTTAAAAGGCAGGCAGTGAGCTAACTGAACAAAGATTTCAATTTAGTAGTATTATAGTTACAGCTTTAATATTACATTTTATGTCTGTATCTTTGTTAGCTTATTCTTTGTCAAGTTCATATAAGTATATGTAAGGTGTGTACATGTTTAGTGGAGTATCATATATTCTAATTATGGTTTATAAGTCATAAATTTAAAAGCTCCTGTGGTTTTATACTGTAATTGCTTCCTCTTATTTTCTCAGTGTAGACAGAAGATAACATTGTTCTAATAAGAAAGTAAGCCTGATTCTGATGGTTTTACATTACTACTTAAATTTTTTATTGTTATGGAGGAAATGTCTAAAATAGGATTTTGGGTCCTATTGAACGAACTTGGCTTCTTAATTTGTTTTTTTGTTTGGCTTGTTTTTCAAAATACTAGGAATACCAGTCTCTACTAAAATTTTGTGTCAGTCCACTTATTCCATAAAGTAGCCAGAAGTACTTTTATTGTTGTATCCAGTTGCACATGTAGACTTTGACTTGAAAAAAAGAGCAACCTTGGAGAATTTCTTTTAAATTGACCACTTTGCAGATGAAGTTTTTCTGTATTTTTAGGAAAAGTGTTACCTTTTATATAAAAGTATCTTTCAAATATTAATTTTACTTAAACATAACGCTTATGTGAATCTGTAATCTGGATGATTTCCTGAAATATTAGTTCTACAAGAAAAGGTAAAAATACACCAGACAGTGTATTCAAATAAAATATTTGTCTTCAGCTTATACATTTTGTTCTAATAGAAATACTGATCAGATTTTAAGTATTTCTTTTATTAAGAAAAATATAAAGTGTCACTTATCCCTAGCATTATTCAGAACTCTTCCAAAAATTATTGCTATTTTTAAAAATTTAAATAATTTTCCTGCTTTTTACTTTTAGACCTAAAATATGTTCAGTTAGTGAGTCCAGAAGACATTGCTTTTGTTCTTAATCTGTAGCAACCAATCAAAATTGTGATATATGTAGATAATAAACTAAGACTTACTATATTCCAAACTCCATTCATTCTCTAAGAGAATATAAAAGGAGTTAATGGATCTCATGAGCATAGATACAAAGATGCTTTGTGTGTATCACCAAAAATGCATATACTGAGTAACCTAACCCTAGGTGATGGTAAGAAGAGGTAGGGCCTTTGAAGTTGATCAGGTCATCCCTTGTAAAGAGGCCCCAGGGAGCTAAGTAGCCCCTTTCACCATGTGAGAGTTCAGAGAGAGCTGTCACCAGAACCTAAATCTTCCAGAGCCTTTGTCATGGACTTCCTAGTCCCCAGAACTGTGAAAGATCAGTGTATGTTGTTTATCTCCCACCTGGTTTATTGTATTTTTATTAGAGCAGCCCAGACAAACTAAGCAACAGAGTGACGGTCAAAATATTTAATAAGGGTCACAACATCTATCTAAGGGGCTACTGGACATGCTAAAAATGAAGGAGGGATGTTTGAGAGCCAATCCCTCACCCTCCTTCCTCTTCCTGTAGTTCCTAGATCTTGGGGAGGTTGTGGATGGTAGAGGGATTAGGAACTAAAAGTGGTTATTTCTAGTATGGAAGTACTTCAATATTTTAACCAGTGTGATTATGTGAGTGTCCCTATGGAATATGGACTCTGCATATTTTTATGTTCTGCCTGCATTCCAAACTTTCAATATGTGATTTGAAAGCCCCAGCCCCCAAAACATCCATTTAATTACTAGGATAATTTATGAAAAAGCCCAGGCTGTTATATAGCATTTTACTAAAATGTGAAAACCAAGAGAAAATGCAAATGGAAAATAATTTCACGTCAAGACAGGAGTAACTCAAAAATGTCAGTAAAACTTGTGTAAGACAATTTCATCAGATCATGACACATTTCATTATAATTTTAAAAGGAAGGCAGGGAAATGAGTTAATGGTTAATGATTGCAGTTTGATTTATATTAGTGAAGGTGATTAATTCCTAACCTTTCTTTTCAGTGATGTGTGATACTGAGGCTTAAATCCAGGAGCACATGTCACTAAGCTCTATCCCCAGCCCATCAGTTTATTTTTGATTTTTCATTTTGAGACATGGTTTCCACCAAGTTGCCAAGGCTGGGCTTTACCTTGTGATCCTCCTGCTTCATCCTCCCAGAGGGCTGGGATTACAGGCCTATGCACAAGGCCCAGCTTCTTTTCAATGATTTTTTTTTTTTTAAAGAAGGCTTTTTGATTATATACTTTGAATCTAAGAGGTAGGTATTTTATTACCCCTGAAAAAAAATCTTGTTACAACATCACACTTGAATGTTACTCAAAGTTTTCTTTTACACTTAGAAATCTGCTGCTAGATTTATTTAGATATTATATATTGCTCTCATACATACCTTAAAAATAGATTTTATATCAGTGACTAACTTCATTGCCTGAAAGTAGTTTTAAAACTACCTCATCAATTCTTTGACACTCCCCACTTCAGTAAGCAAAAACAGATTTCTCTCCTCTTGAGTGTGGACTGCTTCTTGTGAGTAGAGTAAAGAGGATGGTGTCAATTCAGAATCATCTCTGTTCTGTTGGAGTAGTCACTTGAGGCGAAGCTAGCAATTACATCTTACCACTGTCAAGAGGCCGCCATGGTGAGGACCCGGAACCTGTGGGCCACAGTCACCTAAGTGAGCTTGGAGTGGACTCCAGCCCAGGTCATTGTTCAGATGACTGAAACTTCCTAAGAGACCCTGGCTGGTGTACAGTTCCCAACTAAACCCTTGGTAGAGTCTTGATCAACAGAAAATGTGTGAGCTGGTAAATACTGCCTCAAGCTGCTCCATTTTGGAGGTAACATTATATAGCAATAGATGACTGATATGACACACATCATCAGCTTTAAACCAGGAGCATCTTCTGTACCATTCAGGGCATTGGCGATGTAGCATTTCTTAAAAGGATGCTCCTCTGTTTTCTCCAGGGATTTTCTCTCCTCTGACAATACCCAATCTGTAAGCTCTGCCACGTGTATATGGACAAGAGCAACTACAGTAGATTGGTCTCCGGTAGACCACAGGTGGAGGACAGATCACAATTTGAAAGATGCTAAAATCAAGGGGGTGGGAGGAATGTACGTCAGAATCAACGCAGTGCATTTTCAGCGATGTTTATCAGTCCTTTTGCTTCCTCCTGTCCTCTGCCTTTTGCAAGATTTTGATCTTGTGTCTTTCAGGACGTTGCAGCAGGTTACCCTCCACTCTACGTGGGGAGAGAAAGGCTCAGCTGCTCTTGGGTGGAACTGAAAGAATGCTGTGTTCCTCTAGCATTTCCCAGCCTGGCTGTGCCCTAGAGTGAGAGTCTCTTTGTCCAAGCTGCTGCTCGTTGGAGGACCGACCTGATGCGTGTGGACTTTGAGGCATTAATACGGGTGTGTTAACCTGAGAGAGTTCCGAGTATGTCAAGACCAGACGATATTCTGTACCCTGGAATAATTCATCAGGAATATAACTACACATTTTGAAAAGCAAGAATGCAGACAATGCTTCCGGCCTCATAAAGGAAGTTCATCAGGAGCGCAGTGGATACGTAGCTAGGGTAAGCAAAAGAGAAAAATGGTGTTTACCTGACCTGACCACACTGACCTCCTTCACTCCTCTCCATCCCGTAGCATGTGCATGGGGAAGGGTTTTATAAGTCGTGGAGCCTAGCATATGTGAGGCTGACAGTCGTCCCCGTGCTGCCCCTGTGCTGGGCACATCCCCATTCTCTTCCCACCCAGCCTGACTTTGAGTGCTTTCACTGGGCTTTCTCTTCATTTCCAAACTCACGGGAAGGTGTCACAGACAGAAATAGAAATAAGGATGCTTAATACAATTTAGGAGATAATTCTGAAATAAGTATGTTTAAACCTCTTGTGATGTTGCGTTCTTTCCAATTATTTGGATAAATTTAATCTCAATCTTCTTCCTCTCCTAAACTGAGTGCCCTTAAAGCTGCTTTTCTGTTCTGATCCCCTGTAATTTAATTTGTTTTGATGTATGTTGCCCTTTTCTTTTCAGCAGTTCTACGTTTCCCCGGGTTATGGTCACGGACGTCCTTCTCTGTCTGGTGTCTCTGTAATCCTCCTATTCAATACTTGAACAGTTCAGATACTTGAACAACAGTTCTGCTCAACAGCCTAAGCTAGATGCTGCAGAGCTAATGAATGGTACAGTTCCTGATAATGCCTTTGTATGTGGGCTTAGTCACTACAAGGAAAAATAATAAAAGCCATACAAATAAGTATAATGTAAGGCACAGTATGCGGGGACACAGAGGGTACTTCAAGTACCAGGTGAAATTTCCTCTCCTGAGGATCTGTTCTTGCTCATTCATCCTTTGACGGCTTGTTTTTTCAGCTAGTCTCAGTACCGCACACTTTTCTCTGCTAATGTTGCATTGCACCTTCCTAAGCCCATCAGTTTTCTGTCCCATTTCCTCCCTTTATCTCTTAACGGTACAGTTTTTTTAATTGTTCTTTCAAAACTAGCAGTGGTAAGAAAACAGCTTTTGTTTCAATTCTGTTTTTGTTCTTTGTTTTTCTGCCACTGGGGATTGAAGGCAGAGGTGCTCTGTCACTGAGCTACATCCACAGCCTTTTTAAAAAATTTGAGACAGTTTCACTAAGTTCCCCAGACTAGCCTGAAACTCTTGCCTCAGCTTCCGGAGTAGCTGGCGTGAGAGGCATGCGCTACCACACCCAGCTTCAGGCTTGGATGGCCTTGGCCCTGTCAGCTGACACTCCTGGCCGTACCCTGTCTGTCTCTTCACCTGTCAGACAGCCTTCCCGTACTGCCAGCCTCACCCACATCACAGAGCTGGTGACCGAGACAACTGCTCCGTTACAGTTGTTCTTCACCCACTTGTTTCATGCCTCTGAACCAGGTATCAAAAATTCTCCAAGCCATATAGTTTTCCTGTATTTCTTTCTGCCAAAATATTCAGTTGGACACTATGAAGGGCTTTCTAACAATAAAGTTTATTTAATGTTTAGCCACATGCACTTAATAAAAGTCCTCAGTCATTCACCAGGTTACTGTAAAGTCCTGTTTACATTGGTTTGATGTGTCTTAGAGGCATCTGAGACAAAGCCAAAAACAAAAATGAAAACCCTTTTCATACCCCACTGTTGATTACCGAATGGACTTTCCTCCTCATCAGGACCCAGGTTTTGCTGAGGCTCCTCCTAGGGGCCTCCCCTGAGAGGAGCCTAGAGTTGAATCTTCCTGCATACACATACCAGAAGATTTCAGCTTTAGTCGCGGGCATGTGATGAAACTCAGGCCAGGAGCTTATCGGAGCAAGTCTTTGGAAAGGGTTTTGTACTTTCTTTTTTCCTAAACATGAAGATGTTTCATTCTGTGGTTTGACTTCTTCATAACTCAACATTAAAATTCCATTGCCATTGTAACAGTATCCAGAGGTGAGTCCTTGAAGAGTTGAGTAGATCATAAGGCGGCCAGGCCCTTGTGAATGGATTAATGGCGTTACAGAAGCTTGGAAGAAGTGGGCTCCTGATAAAAGGGGAGTACCCCTCCCCGCAATGCACAGGTGCTCCTTTCTTCCACCTTATGACAACACAACATGAGCTTTCACTAGGTGCTAGCACTCTGCTCTTGGGCTTCCCATGCACTAGAACCTTGAGTCAAGCAAACTCACATTCTTTACAAATTAACCAGTTTGTTGCATACGGTAATAGCAGTGAATGGACAAAGGCATTTCCTTTACTTGCAGATGGTATCACTCACCCACATGGTATGCTATAACCATGGTTGTCACCTAGCAACTAAAATGGGAGAATCACCCACTGGGGACAACTGAAAACAAAAATGAACAACAGTCTCTGAATTAAGCTGCAATAAATTCAATACATCCAAGGTTCTTGTGTGAGATGTAAAGGTCCTCACTGTGTTTCGCTGTAGTTGGAGTCTGTTAACTGGGAGAAAGTACACAGCCCTCTGGCACATTCGTGATGGTGGAAAGAGACACAAGGTTAAGTAGCTTTCTGTTTTCTAGCTTTGTTGCCCTATCCTCTCCCTGTTTTTTTAAACACACTCTGCCTATTAAATTTGAAAGAAATTGTGAAATTAGATCGTATACCTTCACAGAATAATTATGTGATTGGAACAAATAGGCTGAAAAAATTTGGGCATTAACAAACAGTGAAAGAGACTTCTTTTTTTAGGAGTCTACAAATTAACATGTACTATTATTTCTGGGGCTGATCCTGAAGGCTAAATCAACATTCATCCTTGGGATGTTCAAAAAGAATTCTACTTTCTCAAAGAAAAGATTGCATATTTTCCTTACTTTAGTTATGTGACTCTTCTCAGTGTCAGAATATTTCTAGTCACTGTTAAGAATGGTGTTAGGGGCTGGAGGAATGCCTTGGCAGTTAAAGAGCTTGCCTAGCAAGCACTACATAAAGTGCTAAGTATCCGAGTTCAGTTCCCCAGCACCACATAAATCGGGCATCGTGGCACATGCCTGTAAACCCAGCACTCAGGAGGCTGAAGTAAGAGGATTTCTGTGAGTACAAGGCCAGCTTGGGCTCCATAGTCAGGAAGAGCCTGAGCTATAGAGTGAGACCTCGTCTCAAAAAAAAAAAAAAAAAATGTGAAATGACTTTGTGAGCCCCACATGTTAGACAGGGCACATCATGATTAGGCATGGCTCTTACCCGGTGTTCCAAAAGGAATTTGGGACTGAATGGCATTGGGCATTGGAGTCAGGAGTGATCAAAGACAGGCAAAATGAAAGTTAAGCAAGAAAGACTTAGTGAGAATGAAATATAGCCCATACAGAGATGATGCTGCCTTGGTTACTTTTTCATTTTCGTTGCTGGGACATGTTGCTTGACATCCACAACTTAGGGGAAATTTATATAGCTCACAGTTTCAGAAGGTCTCAAGTTATTTATAGGAGGTCGGCAATGGTGAACGTACATGGCAGCAGCCTAGCTGGAAGAAGGTGTTCATGGCATTCCAGACAGGAAGCCAAATCAGGGAGTAAGGAGAGAGTGAGAATTTTTCTAGGTCCTGTCTATGGACCATGATATACCTCTTCTGGGTCAAGCCCTAGTGTTCTGCCCCTTCTGACAAAGCCCCACCCCTTAATAGCCCATGGTTCGATACCTCTTCTGCAACATCCAAATACATGAGGCTTTGGGAGAAATTCTAGATCCAAACCATGACATTCCACCTCTGGCCATGAAGATTCATGTCAATTCCTTATGCAAAATGCATTTTGTCCTTCTATAAGAGTTGCCAAAGTCTTAACAGTTCCAGCATTGCTAAAAAGTCTTGACCAAAGTCTCTTCTCAGATTCAAGGCAAACTTGTAACTGTGAGCGCCTGTGAAAATCAAAGAAAAGTTAAACACTTCCAACATACAATGGCACAGGGTAAACATTCACATTCCAAAAGGAAGGAATGGGAGACTACAAAACAATCAGCTCAAAATAAGTTCTTAACCAAGCAGGGTAAAGGCTAAATCCTATAGCTCTGTTAAACCTTGTATTTCTGTGTCCAGCACTTGGGGTAAACTGTGGTGAGTCGTGAGCTCCAAAGGGCTTTGGGTGACCCTGTTCCTACAGCACTGCCTCTGGCTGCAGTCTCCATAGCTTCTCCTTTGGGCTGGCTCTGCTCATAGCCCGTGGGCTTCCTCAGCTGATGTTGCATGTTTCTGGCATCCCCAAATCTCTAGGGTCTCCACTGCAGCCTCGGCTTCCCATTCACAACTTCATGCACTTCCTTCCCAGGAGCACACTACTTGGCCTCCAAGGCCGCCTTCTGAAATTTGGGTGGAAGCCTCTATGATCTCACAGCTCTTCTGAGCTCTGACCAGAATCTCTTATCAAGCCTGGCTTCCAGCATTTTAAGGCTTCTCTAGCTAGCATCTTCAAATCTTTTCAGACTCCTTCCACAGCCAATTTCAAAAGCTTCTAAACCATATTACATTATTGGATAAAGTCACAGCAATGACCCCCACTTCTCTGGTATCAATTTCTATTTAGTTACTTGCTCATTGCTGTGATAACCACAACTTAAGAGAGGAAAGCTTTGTTTCAGCTTAAGGTTTAAGAAGGTCTCAGCTGGCAATGCTGGAAGCATATCGTGGAGGCCAGTCAGAGGAAAGCTGCTTACAATATGGCTCAGAGGAAGCCAAGTCAGAGACGAAGGGGAGGAGCTAGCATACATCCTTCCAGGTCCTGTCCCAGTGGTCTGCCTCTGCCAGGTCAAGCCCCAGTGTTCCATCCCGACAAGGCCCCACCTCATAATAGCACGGAGTTCCATGGCTATTCCAAATACAAAAAAAAAAAAAAAAAAAAACCACCCAAATACATGGGGCTTTTGGTGGACATTCTAGATCCAAACTGTAACACAGGCCATCACAAGAAAGTAAATCAACACAGGTAATTTTAAGAGCTCCTTTTTTTTATGTCCTCAGAATTCATTATTCTTAGCTTTGTTTCTCTGTGGGGGAGGGGTTCTTTCTTCCTTTGGACTGTGCTTTCAGATTATATCACTTTTGTTCTAAAATGCCTGCATTTCCCGTAATTCACCTGGTTTTAAATCATATTAATGAACTTCCAAGCCTACGCAATAATATGTTTCTGTTGTTTTACTTTCTTTTTCTCTTTTTTGAGACAAAATTTCGCTCTGTAGCCCAGGCTGGTCCTGAGCTCATTATGTAGCCCAGGCTGGCCTTGAACTCACAGCAGTCCTCCTGCGTCAGCCTCCCAAGTTCAGGGATTACAGACATGTGCTACCACGTCCAACTTCTAGTGCTCCTGTGCCTGACAGGTAAGAGTCCACAGCCTCTGTTTGCGGTTTCATGTGGCATTTTACCAAGTCTCTAACCTCTTTTAATTGGTCATTAGCAGGCTTCCCTTCTTATTGCCCTGCAGTTGTTAAGTTCAAGGCCAGCAGCTGTTACTTCAAGCCTGCATTTTATTTGTTCCCTCCGCTCACACTTCACTGCTCCCTACCGTCTTCTGTTATAGTCATCTTCCCTGGGCCATTCCCTTCAGAGCCCTGGGCTCACAGCCACTCTCCACACTATTCCTATAAACATTTTTTAGGGCTTTCAACAGCCACAGAAATGATCCTTCCAACACCTGGTTCCACACCCTCTTTCTTACACGGATTCTGAACACCACACTGCCTCAGCTGTTCATCTCCATGCTGTTACCGAGATCGCTACATTTCCAGTCACTATAAATAATCACCTCCAAGCTGGGTGGGGTGGGGCACACCTGTAATCTCAGCACTCTGGAGGCTGAGGCAGACAGATTGTCCTGAGTTCAAGGCCAGCCTGGGCTCCATAGTTCAGAACCAGCATGGACTAGAGTGAGACCCTGTCTCAAAAAAAAAAAAAAAAAAAAAAAAAACCCTTATTTCACTCTCAACCATCACACTCTCGCTCCAACCTTCTATCTTCCTCAACATTCCATTCCAACATTGGTATCTTGGATTCAACTGAGCGACCATTGATTCCGCCACTCAGTTGGTGTACTACCTTCAGTCTCCTCACATCTTCACCTCTTCGTTCAGCTTAAAAGCCAGGTGTGAGCACAAAAATACAGTGGCCATTTAAACAAAAATAAAAACAGGGCTACAGTAAAGGACACATTGCTGTTAATCTGCAAAATACCACCCCACACTCCAAATACAAATGCCATTCTTTTGCCGCCTTCCATAGCAGTTGCAGAAGGCTTTAACGAGTGTCCAGTGTCTTTAGGAGGGCAACCAAGTGCAGTGAATGTGGCTGATGACTGCCATCCAACAGGAGGGCAGGCTTGTAAAGACATCAAACATCGTAGTGTGTCTTAATCCCCCTTATTCACTGGCTCTGGCACTGTGTGACGTCTGGCTCTTTGCCAAACTCAAAATGACCATAAAATGTAAATGTTTTTAATCAACTAAGACATCAAGGCAGCCATGTCAGCACAATTAAAAACACAAAAGAAGATTTCCAGAACTGCTACAGAATGTGTCAAATGACTGCAATCTTCCTTTTAAATTTTTAGTGAGGGGGGCTAGAGGCCTAGCTGGGCTGTTTAAATGCTTGCCTAACAAGTGCAAGGCCCTGAGTTGATTCTCTGGCACCCATAAGCTGGGGTGTGGTGATGCAGGCCCATAATCACAGCACTCCAGAGGCTGAGGCAGGAGGATTGCTGGGAGTTTGAAGCCAGCTTTGGCAACATAGTAAGCTCAGGACCAGCCTGGACTACAGAGCAAGACTCTGTCTCAAAAAATAAGTAAAATAAAATAAAATCTTTGTGAGATGTTGTCACTCTTTTAAAAAAAATTGTTTCTCACCTATATTAGAATACGGACAAAGGTGTTGTAACCAGAGACCATAAAAGGAGAAGATGGTGATTTCTTTTTTTATCAGTAATTCAATGATACTAGAGAGGAACAGAAGGGTGAGCAGCTCTGCTTGTGGGTCTCCCTTGTGAGCAAAGCTTCCATCTTGCTACACAGCCATGTGGTGTGAGTCTGCTGACCGTGAATTCTCCCCATTTTTGTTTCACTAATGTTTTGTTTCGTGAGCTTCCAGATGTCCGTGACTCCATTATGTAATACTTGTCCTTTTTGTCTGGTTTCTTTGAGATGTTCTCGTTGTCTTTTGTTTTGAACACTGTTAAGTGGTGTGTGTCTGGTTCCGTGTTCGTGTTCTCCTGTTTCATTTGGTTTGTATCCTGCTTGTTGCCCTCTGAGTTTCTTAGATCTGTAATTTAGCGGTGTTCATTCAATTCAGGAAAAAAAATGTACCAACTATTATTTTAAAAATAATGCTTCTGTCTCACACACTCTTCTCTTTCTCAGATTCCAAGTCTGAATCTGAGATGGTCTGATGTTGTCACACATCTTGTGGATGTTTTGTTCTTTTCATATTCTTTTCCTCTTTCTGTGTTTTTATTCAGGTAGTTTCTGTTGACTTGCCTTCAAGTTCATGTTTGCTTTGCTCAGACGATTTGAGTCTTTTGACAGTTCTGTCTTAGGCATTCTTCACCTCTGTTACTGGGTGTGTTGTGCTTTATTTGAGCATTTCCATAAGCTTCTTTTCTATAGTTTTGTAATTTTGGTGAAATTACTTACCTGCTCTCTTTTTCTGTTAGACACTTTGTCACCTACTCAATAACTTCAGTTCCCCATCTTTGAATCCCAGTATCTACACCACAGCAGAACCCAGTTCTTTTGGCAGTCTGCCTCTTGTTGTTTTGTTTGTATGCTTCCTATACAAAGTGTGGTTGAAATACATGGTGCATGTTTAAATTTTTAAAATTCGCTGCAGTAAAAAACACATTCCCACTAATCCTCCTGTAAATACTCCCCCATGCTTTGAACACACATCATTATTTTTGCCATTTTTGAAGCAGTTCTGGAAGTCCTTTCTTTGTGAGCATCTTTAGTTGTGTTGTTGTGGCTGCCTTGATGTCCTGAATTAATTCAAAGCATTTACCTTTCATGGACATTTTGACTGGGGAAGAGCCAGATCCATTGAATGAGGTAGATGATACAATCTACAATGTACACTGTTTTGTTTTTTCCAGCTTGCCCTTCCATGGGATAGCAGGCAGCAGCATTCACCACATTTCCGGTCACAATTCATAAAGACATTAGAGACTTCCAGAACTGCTTCAGAAAGTGGCAAGAGGGAGGGACAGGTGTGTTCAAAGGGAAGGATTTTAAAGGGGGTTAATGGCCATGTGTCTTTTAATATATTTTAAAAATATTTTTGGCATTCACCATATCTGCAGTTACCTGGTGTGTGAATGTGTGTGTCTGGATTTGAATGCATGTTTTCGTTTTGGCTATTTTTTTAAAGGCCAAACATTATGTGCAGAACAGAACACACTGAGTCAGATGAGTGTTTACACCTGGAAAAGGGCATATGCTTTTTCTGCTAAGTCTTTAGTTGGGGGTGAGGGCAGGACGTCATATCAATCTAGTTGGGAGATGACTGGGGTTAAGGGTTGGCAGTTGCTATGGTTATCCTCAGAGCACCTCCAGACACTGAATTCTTTTGATGTTAGAGTAAGGCTGCTTTGCCAGAGCATCTTTTCAATGTCTGCTTGCTTCTTGGCTTTGGTTTCCCATCGTGGGAGACCTCAGGGAGTCTCCCTCCATGCTCCGTCTGTCTTCTGGAAGGAGATTGTTGTCACCTGGTGCTTGCTGGCCTGATGGGGAGGGGCAGTCTCTGTGCTCAAATTAAGCTTCAGGTCTCAGTAGACACAGAGTTGCAGGTTTGGGGGTGGCAACATTGTCATAATGCTGCTGCCCTATCTGCCAGCTAAAACTCGGGCCCTATGGTGAATTTCTCCTTTTCTTGAGGGACAGAGGAGGTTTTGCTCTCACTTTCTCCCAGCTGAAATTGATTTTCACCAGTGGCACAATGGCAGTTTGTGTTGCTTTTGTATCTCTGGCATTAGGCTTTTGTTCCCTAGGAGAATCTTTTTTTTTTTCCCCCGAGGATCCAGTTTGTTATGTAAAAGTGACACCTGAAATATTCCTAACTCAGTCCTTGTATATCTAGGCTTATGGTAAGAGGTTTTATAGAAAGACTTCTTAGAAGAACATTGTTTGATTGAGACAATCTGTGAGCAACAGCCTTAACATTTTAAGAGGGCCTTTGGTTTGAAGTACCACCTTTGATCTTTCTGAGGACTTAAAGGATTTTATAGGCTGAGCTTCAGACTCAACTTTAAATCTCATTTTCTGATCAGGCCTTGGATTTCATCTTAGTTTCAGCATAGCTTACCCTACAGAGAATCAGGGGGATTTTCAACACTAGGGAGTCCTGGCGTTATGGTTTGGATCTGGAATGTCCTCTGACAGTGATTCAATCATGGGTGTGGGGGTTAGTCTGCTCACTCTTTGTGCTGTTAAGAAGTGAAGCCTATTGGGAAGGGGCAGATCACTGGGGCATGACCCGGAAGGGTCTACGCTAGCTCTGCTCTTCCTCTTGGGTTCTGCTTCCTTTTGTGATGCTAGGAACAGCTACTCTCTGGCTAGGGCTCCACCCATTGTTTTCTTTTCTCTTTTCTTTCTAAATGTGCAGGAATGGACTGAGACCTCCTGAACCTGGGAGCTAAAATAAGTATTTTCTCCCTTAAGTGGTCAGCACTGGGCATTATGTCACAGCAACAAAAGACGTGACTAAGGCGTTCGGTTTGCCTGTAGCTTACAGTCCTTCCGTTAGCCCGGCTCCCTTCCACTTCACTGCAAAGAGGAAGAAGAAACCGAGCAGCACCGCCAGTACCTGCTGGAAATCCCCCAAAGTAATTGGCTTCTTCATTAGGTGGTTTCTGTACTTCCCCAGGACTACAGGTGATAGTGCTGCTAAATAATCTCTTGCTGTATAACAAGTCTCCCTTCCTGGTGTTTCCAAGATTTTCCCTGAAGTCCTCAACTGCAACCTCAGGAGCTTCTCCAGCAACACGGGCACAGGTCTCGGGAGGATTTCACCAGTGCTTTCCTAAACGTCTCTGCAGCTTCCTCCCGTTCCAATTCTTTTGGTAGTTATCATAGCAATAACTTGCTTGTTTTGTGTTTTAAGCTTCCTTCAATGAGCACAGCTACATAATGAATTATTTTTTAAAGGAAAACAGATTGAGTTTTTACTGACATTTGAATTTCAAAATTAGATCATGTAACCTCATCTACGTTGTCTGTTTACTTTTTCACCACGTGATTCATTTGGGCACAGGCTGCTCCGGTTACCCCCCAAGGACAGAAGGAACACAGCACGCCCGTGGCCGGCTGATGACTCACAGCTGAGTCCTTCCCCAGGTATTGCTTTTAGCCAAAAGGCACTGTCTCAGCCGGCCATTGCCTCTTCCCCAAGGTGAAACTCATATCCAAAGACTGGGTCCGTGGGGCTGTGAAGCGGGGCTTGTCTCAGCTTAAAGAGGCACTAGTTTAAAAGTTCCTTAGGTGATCTGCCAAAGTTGCATTTGCAACTGCCTGGCAATCCACCTTCCAACTTGGTTGGGTGAGCTTCGTTCAGTCCCTGTACACCACCCCATTCCCACCTCACCGCATACCCTCGGGGCTGAATCCAAAGCCTTGCATTCTCAGCTCTTTGCCAAAATTTTATATTGAGACAGGATCTCAGTAAGTCAACCAGGCTAGGCTCATAGTCAAAATTCACTCTCGTTAGCCTCCTAAGTATCTGAGATTACAGTTGTGTGCTGGCGTGCCTAGTTCTGTGTGTGTGTGTGTGTGTGTGTGTGTCAGAATGCCCAGAGATCCACACCCTTATGGAGATAGGTTTATTTTAGCTTGCAGTTTCATAAAGTTGCAGTCCCTTCATGCGTAGACAGCTGAAAAATGGTAAAATCACATGGCAGCACGAGCCAGAGCTCCTCAAGTCTAATGGCAGAACAGAGCCATGTCTGGGAGGAAGGGCAGAACTAGCACACACCCACCAGGGCAAGTCCCCAGCATCCACCCCTTCCAACCAGGCCCCACATCCCAACAGTACACAGTACCATGAGCCTTTTGGGGGATGCTCCAGATCGAAAACATAGCAGTAGCTAATGTTTCAGTGCCAGCAAAGTCATGGAGATGTTGATACTGACCTAGGACAACTTTGGTCTCAGAAGGCAACAGGCCGTCAATCTATCCCTAATAATGTAATAACATATTACTAAAAAGCACTTAAAATAATGTTTTTTAAAAATTTTTGTGCAGTTTTTTCTTCTTCCTCTCTCTCTTGCATTCCATTAGAAATGAACTGTTTAACTGATATTTTAAAGTGACTTGAAAAGTGACTTCCCATTCATGAGGCTGAGGCAGGAGGATTGCCATGAGTTTGAGGCCAGTCTGGGCTATACAGAGAGTTCAGGGACCAGCCTGAACTACAGGGCAAGACCCTGTCTCAGAAAAAAAAAAAAAAAAAAGACTTCCTTTTAGTAGGTTAGGCCACTGACTTAATATTCAGGTAAGTTCATTTGTTTCATTTCACTTTTAAATTGTAGAGATTTTTATCTTAAATTTTCAACTTATGCATTTGCATGACTCTTAAGCCACATAAAGGAAATGATGTATGCTTTTAGAGGTCTAACTTCTGTTTTCCTCATCTTTTCCCACGTGTAATGCTATTCTACAAAGTATTTTTGGATAATGCTTGCATTTCATTTTTTAAATATAAGCCAAGGTCTAGAGGAATAGCTCAGAAATTAAAGCACTTGCTTACCAAGCCCAAGGCCCTGAATTCAATTTCCCAGCACCACATAAGTCAGTTGTGGTGGTGCACACCTGTAATCCCAGCACTTGGGAGGCTAAGACAGGAGGATTGCCATGAGATAGAGGTCAGCACGGGCTCCATAGTGAGTTCAGGACCAGCTGCTTTTACAGAGGGAGACCCTGTATTCAAAAATATATAGAAGGGAATTATAAACTCTCTACCTTCATATAATTTCTTTTTTGTGGTGGTAGGGATTGAGTCTAGGGCCTTCACAATGAGCTATATCCCTGGCCCATGTTTTCCTATTTTTGATTCTGAGACAGAATCTCTTTAAGTCTGGGTCCAAATTTAAATCCTCCAGCCCTAGCTTGCCAGAGTGCTGGGATTACAGGCCTATGCCTCCAAGCTTGGCTCATTCTGTGTTTTGGGTTCCATACTTAATTTTTGATAAGTATACTTTAATGTTAGCACTATTTAAATTTTTCCTGTTGCATATGCCCATGCTTACTCACTTCCAATTTAATTCATGTATTTGCAAAGTTTCTGTGTCTCTGGGAAAGGGGGATGCAGAGCCAGAGTACAGGGAGGAGAGGAGAAATTCAGAACCCATTGCCAGCTTTCCTGTTTACAATGGGCATCTGAAGGTCATATGGACTGCACAAAGCAGGCTGGGCAGCCTTGAATTCCTTAGAAGTGGCTATGGTTTACCTCTTGGAACTGTGAGTGAGCGGGAGGGAGAGCCTGGCTGGAAGGGGCAGATACTTAGAATGTGACCTGGACTGTGTCCATTTGCTGGGATTGACAGAGCTTTAAAGTGTGTATTGTTGACTTCTGGGCCAGGAAGCGAGGGGTACCTAACGTAGCCCTTTGCTGCCCCCACCCTAGCCCCTTGCCGACAAATTAAAGACCGACCACTCAGCTGGCTGGATTTCTAGGGATTACACAGACAGATCTGATCGAGGTAAGGGATGTAGCATCCAAGCAGCTTGGCGCAGGACAGCACTGCCAGCACTGCTTAATTGTGAGCATAGGGAGAGGCACCCACCCTGGGGGGGGGGGGGGGTGAAGGGAGGGGAGCAACTGGGAGCTTGAATTAAGTAAGGGAAGGGAGTAGAAACATTGTTACAGCTTCTTCCTGGGAAGGCCCTAGCCTAGCCAGTCTGCAGACTTCCCTCGGCTCCTACTTGACTTGGTTTCTGTCTGCAAAAGGGTGAGCAGCTCTCCGGCCTCTGCCAAGTGCTCCCAGCATCGCCACAGGCTGCCTAGGAATAGCCACGGTTTGAAGCCGTGAACTCAATAAAACTTGCTTCCCTTAAATTGTATGTTAGGCTTTCTGTCACAGCAACAGATAAGTCAAGTGGCTAACGTTAATCCATTATTCTGATCATCAGACTGGAGAAGTTTATAGATGACTACGAGAGATCATTAATATCCTGAAGTCTTAAAGGTATAAACATACACCTGTCAGCAACAAGGTATTGCGCGGGTTGTTGAGGACGGCACCCCTTCCGCAGCTCCCGCGGGAGGGGTGAACAGTTAACGACAGAAGAACGACTTTTAAAAGTTTAGTTGAAGTTCTGCCCTCGTCCGCCCAGAAAACAGTTACTGTCACAACTAGGCAAGTGGAACGGCGGGCCGACCCTTTGCTGGCAGTAACTTGGACAGTCTCGGGCGAGGGGAGCAGAAGCCCACACCCTGGACCCGGAATCTGGGGTCTGCCGTTTCCCGGTTACTTTGCTGACCGGTCCGATGGTTGGATCGCTAGGGTCCAGGTGAAGGATTTCGCATCCAGCTCGGCGCGGGTCAGCACCGCTGAATAGCGAGCGGCTCGCCGATACGGACTGGCCGCCGTCCCCGGGCGCCGCACAAACGTGTCCAGCGGGCACAGGAACGGGACCACCGAGGAACCGTGGCGCGGCAGGGGCTGAGGCGAGGCCAGGCGAGGGTAGGCGGGGCGGGGGCGGGGCGGGGCCAGGAGGGGCGAGGAGCGGCGGGGGCGGGGCGAGGCG
>PVKB01001528.1:0-76798 GCA_004027205.1 Ctenodactylus gundi
TTCCAGCTGTACCTCTCTTCCTGGCTGGCTGTTCTCTGTGCCCCAACTCGTGCCTGTCTCTCCTCTCTGCCCTGTCCCATCAGTTCCTTCCTTTCCCCCAATCCCATGCCGTCCACCCTGCCCCTCTCGGAGCCTCTCCTCCTCTGCTTCACGGTCCCTCATCTTTGCCCTAGCCCACACTCTTCCTGCACCCGGGGTGGGGGAGGGGGCTGCAGATCCCTTCGGGCTGGGACCTGCCGGAGGGTAAAGGTCTAGGTTGAGGAATGAAATGCAGTCAATGAGTAACTCCGGCCCCGGGTCCCTTGGGAACCAGCCCCCTCCTCGGAGCTGCCCCAGAGACACCACGTTGGGAAGGACGCGAGACTGAGCCACCGCCCAGAAAAGAGTGATCCCAGTGTAAGTCACGGGGACCGGAGGCGGAGACAAAGCTCGCGCTAAGGCTGGCTCTCCCCGAGGTGCTTCCGGGGGGAGGAGGCCACACTGCGGTCAGCTCCAGGCCTAAGCCCAGGGTCCCTGCTCCTCAGATTCGCCTGGTCCCTTGGGGATGAGGTCAGCGAGCGCCACGCCCCCGCCCTCCGCGGAGCCCCTTCCGTGCTGAGCTCAGCGTGAGTCAGCATTGTGTGCTCTGGTCGTCTCCCCGGCCCCTTGGGGACCCCAGAGCCCTCATGTCCAGGGACCTCTTGTTGGCGAGGGGCCCTGACCCCTCACCCTGCGGCCAGGTTGCCTCCAGTGGCAGGGTCAAATTCCTTTCTTTGTTCTTTCTCCTAAAACGGGTCTGGGATTTCAGTCTGAACCAGCTAGCTGTGTCTCCCACACATCAGTGTGGGGCCTCCCACTTAAAAAGCTACATTTCTGCCAGGCCCGTGGGGCAGGCCTGCAATCCCAGCGCTCTGGGAGGCTGCGGCAGTAGGATCCCAAGTCTGAGCCCAGCCTGTAGCACCCACTACCACAAGAACAAAACCCACAGGGACTGGAGGAATTACAGTGGTCAGAGGGCTTGCCTAGTGCCACCTGGCCCACTGCTGTAATCCCAGCTCTCGGGAAGCTGAGGCAAGAAGAGGCCTGCGGTGTGTTGGAGGCCCGCCTGGGCTACAGAGTGAAACCCTGTCTCAGGGAAGAAAGGAAGGAAAGAAAGAAAAAAAATCACAGCAAATACCCAGGCATCTTGTTTGTAGGTTCCCCCGACATTACTTCTGACCCAGGGCTTCTCACTGTGACCCTGAAGGAACAGGGGTCAGGAAGACCTAAGAACAGCTTGAGACATTGTTTCAGGGCCACATGGAGTCACTGAGTTCCCTCCAAACCAGCCCCAAGGAAATGTGATCCCTCAAAGGCCCCAAAGAACAACTCATTTCCTTCCCATATATCTCTGCCCCCAGAAGAACACAGAACCTCTGAAATAACTTCAATGCGCCAGGCTTTCTGGGGCTCCAACAGCTGTACCAGGAGCCACCTACCTCTTGGTACATGAGGAGGTACACCTACCTCCTGCCAAAGCCTGCACAGCCCTACCTATCGAGACGGCCCTGCCTCGCTTCCGAAGGTGTACGTGAGCACACCTGCACACCCCTAAACCCCGAAGCTCCTTTCCATCTTGTAGGTCATCTTAACGCCTTAGTCTTACCCCTGAGGGCTCCAGTAAAATACGGACTTTCTACCATGGACCCTGCCCTTGGTCAGCCCTAGGGGCCTGGCTGCCCCATCTCTCAAGAGAGATACTCCAGGTCCCACAAATACCTTCTCATTTTCCTCCAAGCTTCAAAGTGACCCTGGGGCCCCTGATCGTGCAGAGAAACGGCACCTGAATGTCCCTCAGGCACCTTCTGGAAAACCGCGTTCTCACAACCCCCAAACAGACTCGCTTTCTAAAGACATCTCCCACTCGGAGACAGCAGTTACCATTTCCCAGGTCCCTTATGTCCCCATAAATCTTCCCCTTCCCAGAGAAAGCCTTAGATAGAGCCCCTTACCAAAATCAGCCCCAGAATCCCCACCCCCAGCCGCGTTTCACAACAGCCTCGCCCTACAGGCGCGTGACTTCTCCACCCCCCCCCACGCCCAGATTCCTCTGTGCTTAGGATTGGTCAGACACAGCCCTCAGACCCCTCCTCCTGCCGCCGCGGATTGGTCAGTCGCTTGTTCTTGTGGCTCCGCCTCCGAGGAGCAGAGTACTATAAAAGAAGCTGCCCAGCTGTTCCTGTGCAGCGGCGCGTCGGGAGCTCCCGCGGATCTGTGTCTTGCTTCAACAGTGTTTGAACGGAACAGACCCGGGGACTCCTCCTCGTCCTCTGCCTCCTAAGTTCCATCCCCGTCGCCACTTCCAGGACCACCTCGCCCACCTCCTGCTTCCGGGACTAGCCAACAGCACTTGTGCGGAGCTCCTCACCTCCTACCAACCATGACTTCTCAGATTCGTCAGAATTATTCCTCTGAAGTGGAGGCTGCCGTCAACCGCCTGGTCAACTTGCACCTGCGGGCCTCCTACAGCTACCTCTCCTTGGTGAGTCTCCCGGGACGCCCTGGGCCCTCTGCGCACGCGCAGCCCTTTGTTTCGCTGGGTAGCGGGAGGGCGGAGGCCGCACGCCTGGCCTGGCCTCCCGCCAGCCGTTGTTCCCGCCGTCTCTGCCTGCAGGGCTACTATTTCGATCGCGACGATGTGGCTCTGGAGGGCGTGGGCCACTTCTTCCGGGAGTTGGCCGACGAGAAGCGGGAGGGTGCCGAGCGTCTCCTGAAGATGCAAAACCAGCGCGGCGGCCGGGCGCTCTTCCAGGACGTGCAGGTGAGTAGCGTAACCACTTCTCCCAGGAGGCTGTGCGTGGGAGGCCCCGTGATCTTAGCCTTTTAGGAGTTTCTGGAGCTCTGGGGAGATTGAATCCACTCTTGTGTTGATTGTTGTTTATGGCTGGAAATGGAGATTCTTGAGAGTTTTTTCCAGTAAGATGTGGTACAGACCGTAGTGTGGCTTCTTGGGATATGCAGTTACAGGAAGCTGGAAATTATGCTGCTTCACTCGGAAGACTGAGGCAGGAGGATTGCCCATTGAGTTCGAAACCCGCCTAGGCTGTAGTAGGAGACTTTGTCTCAAGAGGAAAAAAGAAAGCTGCTTGGGAATTACAGTTTTAGTCCCTAGGGGCCAGTTCTGAGCTATATTTGTTTTCTGTGTGTGTAGAAACCTTCTGAAGACGAGTGGGGTAAAACCCTGGATGCCATGGAAGCCGCTCTGGCCCTGGAGAAGAACCTGAACCAAGCTCTCTTGGATCTGCATGCCCTGGGCTCTGCCAAGGCAGACCCTCATGTGAGTGGCTACCCCCTAGTCCGTGGCTGCCGCTCTTTGATGGGCACCTGCCCTTCTCATTCGTACCTGTCAGTGTTGCTACAAGTCAGAGTTCTGCCACCCTCCTTTCGGGAATGGGATTTCTAACTTTACTTCTTCCCTCACAGCTCTGTGATTTCCTGGAGAACCACTTCCTAGATGAGGAGGTGAAACTCATGAAGAAGATGGGCGACCACCTCACTAACCTCCGCAGGCTGGAGGGCTCCCAGGCGGGGCTGGGCGAGTATCTCTTTGAGAGGCTCACCCTCAAACATGATTAAAGGGGACCCCAGGAGCCTAGTGGCCATCACCTGGCATCAGGCTTAACCCTAATCTTTTTACAGCCACTAGGCAGCTTTTTAACCTCTCTGAAGTCCCCTCCCAAGTCTTGGACCAAATTGAAATAAAGCTTTTTGCAGCAGCAGGTGGTTCTGTTTCTGTACGTGTCATGTGGAACCCGAGGGCTGGGTAGGAGGATGGCAGGGAGGGGAGCCGGCTCCTGCTCCCCTTTAGTCCTTTGTGGCAGTGGAGGGCTGCCCAGGTGGTAGGGCCGGGCTCCAAGGAGTCTAACCCCTTAGGTCTCAGGAACCCAAAAAGGCCCCCTTCGGTGATTGATACAGAGCCGGGCCCTGGTAGTTACTGCAGGCCTGTTGTTCCAACGCTCTGGGCAGCGGAGGCGGCAGGGTCAAGATGTTGAGCCCAGCTGAGGCAACTTGGCAAGACCCGGTTTCAGAATTAGAAGTGGCCTGGGTTCCATTCCCAGTACTGAAAAAAGTAACTAAGATTCCTACCTAGGTCTGGTCTGCTCCTACACCCCAATATGGAGACACAGGTGGCCCATGGGGTTCCCCAGGGGTGAGCGAACACTGAGAAGGATGTCAGCAAGTATAAGCAGCTAGGGGGACGTGTTTCCCAAGGCTGCTGAGCTAGGGGTTTGCTCAGTACAAAGAGGATGTGAAATGGGGCTAGACTCCAAGAGGGAAGTGAGGCAGTCAGGCCTCGAGTTGAGCGGTCCTGGTCCTCCCTCCCTCTGTCCAAGAGGATTTATTTTGTTTCTGATGCTACAGGTGAAAGCTGGGGCCTGTGTATACTTCACTGAGCTCACTTTGAGTGCTCCTTCCTCTGCAAGCACATCCTACAGCGCTGTGATTAGAATGTGACCTATGCTGGCATCCTAGGTACCAGCCAAGGCCCACCCTGGCTTAGCCTTGGATTGCTGGCCCTACACACTTGAGCTGCCTGCAAACAGCATGGGCTGGAAGCATCATCAAGCTCTGGACTCCCAGCAATCCTGCCTCAGCCTCCTGAGTGCTGGGATTACAGGTGTGTGCGACCACGCCTAGCTTTATTCTGTGTTGGGGAGTGGGACTCAGCACCTAACAAGCGCCCTATCCTTTAACCACTGTGCCATTCCTACAGCCCTTTTTTATTTTTTTAGACAGGGTCTTGCTCTGTAGTACAGGCTGGACTTAAACTGGCAACCCTGCCTCAGCCTCATAAATGCTGGGATTACAGGTGTGTGGCATCACACCCAGCTAATCTACTTTGGTGACAGGGACTCACCTTGTAGACCAGTCTGGTCCTGCAGTTACTATGTACCCCAAGTTGGCCTTGAACTCAGAGCAATCCTGCCTCAGCTTAGTTGGGACTATAGGTGTACACTACCACAGCTGGCTAATTTTTATTTTCCTTTATTCATTTGAGACAGGGTCTTGCTCTGTAGTCCAGGATGGTACTGAACCGACTACCCCAGGCTAGCCTCAAGCTCAAAGCAATCCTGCTGCCTCGACCTCCTGAGTGCTGGGATTATTAGGAGTGTGCCACCATGCCTGGTTTATGTGGTGCTGGGGAATCAAACTCAGGGCCTTGTACTTGCTGGGCAAGCACTACCACTGTGCTATTCATCCAGCCTCCAGCATATTTTTATGGGAGACTGGTGCTGGGGAATTTAATTCAGGGCCTTGTGTACATGACATTGAGCTATGCCCCCAGCTTCTGTGCTCCCACTTGGAATCCTTGTGCCTCAGCCTCCCAGGGTGGTGGGATTACAGGTTTGTGCCACCATGCCCAGCATGGCCAATATTTCTAGGAAAAAACTGAATTTAATGTCAACAGTGACACATAGCTTGTGGCTGCCCTACAGATTTCCTCCCAGTCACAAAACTTAATACCAAAGACTCTTTGAACCATGTGTTTGCCACTTGCAAATCAAGTCCCAACTAAGCAGTCAGACAGGCCTTCATTAAAACACTGGAATCATGGAAGAGCACTCTGTGTCTCCAGGAGAGCAGCAAAAATACTAGGAAATGGGGCCCTAGGACTAAAACCATTTGGACTGGGGGGCTCAGGAGCAAGGCCCACCAAAGCCTCGGGTCTGATGACACTTGGGATTCTTAAATATAGATGTATTTTTTCATCTCTGGACACACTCGATCACACCCCTCAGCCCCCCACTGCATTAGCCCCCAAAGCATTAGTCACAGCACAGCACATGTGAGGGCCCTCCCTTCCCCAAGCTGGGGTCAAGCCTGGGGATGGAAGAGCCTCGAGGTAAATGTGGGGCTTCTAGAACCCAGCGGGCTCAGTTCAAGTACAGGGGAAAGAGACCAGGATGCAGTACAGTGGTAAGGTTCCAGACTCGGCAGCTGGGACCTAGAACCCAGTGGTTTCATGGTGGGCTGAGCAGTTGCAGTGGGCTGGGGTTTAGGAGTCAACAGCCAGTTCTGTCCTCAGCAGAGGGATTCCCCGGAGGACACAGAGGAGAGCTAGCTCTCACTCTCAAAAGGAGTAGGGTCTATCCAGAAGAGGACAGGAAGGCGTCTAGACCAAGACGGAGTGTTCTCCAGAAGGAGTGTGGAGCCGAGTGGTTGTGCAACCCCTGGCTTAGCCAAAGTAGGGGAGACCACAGGAGCAGGGCGGAGGGACCCTGCAAGTGGAACTGGACACCCGAGGGAGGTGGCCCGAGCCTGGCCTGCAGTCTGAATTCTGAGCCGGAATGGAGGACTGTCTGCATTTGGTTTTATCTTAGTCCCTGAAAATGTCCCAGCTCTGGCTGTCCCCTTAGCAGGGACACCATGTGGTGTTTAGCACTTGGTGGTCCCCAGGCCAGGCCTGAGCATAGGCTGTATACATCCAAGAATCTGCAAGCCCCAAAGGGCTGTGGGAGCCCAAGCCTACAAAGCAACAGGCCAGGTATCCGGGAAGCTCTGGCACCACTGTGGAATAATGGCAGATTCCTGGCTCTGGGACCCAGTCCAAGCCTGAGGAGCTCCAGGGCACAGATAATGCATTCTGAAATCTGAATAAGGCACAGTGTTGTGGAGTTTGGAGTGTGGGGACTCCTAGGGTGGAGGCGGATGGGCTGGAGTGTGTGGTGACGGGCAGGGGTGTGGAGCACACAGTGCAGATTCCACTTGGGATGGGAGTGGGTTTAGGAGCGGTGGCTTTTGCATCCACCCTCTGAGGAAGGGCAAGGACAGGCCGGAGGGGGGACGTGGGAGCTGTACGCAGAGGGCTTAGTTGCGCTCCTCTCCCAGGGAGCTGGTGGGGCTGAGGGGTTCACTGGGCGTGCTGAGCGAGCTGGAGGGCGCTGTGTCCACCGAGTTGCTGCGCTTGCTGCCACCCGATGAGGCGGAAGAGGCGCGGCGCGGCCACTCGGGGGCACGGATGTTGCGCCTGTCCTTTGCAGCTTCCTCGTCCTCGTCGTAACGCTCGCCATCTTCAAGTGGCCCTTCCCGCGGCTCCTCCTCATCCTCACTCTGGTGCGGGCTTGAGTGTCGTGACAGCGAGGGCGAAGGTGGCACTGAGGCTGGCCGTGGGTAGCGGTACCCTTGGGTCTGCATACCCAAGCGGGGACACAAACCAGAGTGAGCAGAAGCCCCCAACGTTCCCAGCGGTATTTGGCAGCCCTCAACGTCTTTACATCACACAACTGACATCCCCTCTAGCCCAGCCCTTCCCCCGGACCAGCAGAGATCCCAGGGCCACTCACCGCATCCGCCTCATGGGGCTCGTAGGTGAAATGATCTGGAAAGGCCTTGGCGAGCGCCATGTGGCGCGCAGACATATAGTACTTACGGGAAAGGAAGAAAGGAGGCGTCAAGGGACAGGAGAGCCAGACCCCGCCCCCTGGTAAATCCTGGGTCCTGGCTACACCTTTGCTGGGTGGGTGGGTGGGTGGGTGGGTGGGTGTGCGTGCGTGCGTGTGTGTGTGTGTGTGTGTGTGTGTGTGTGTGTGTGTGTGTTACTGGGTATTGGTTCCCAGGCACTGGAATTAGAGTTCAAACCATGGCCCACCCTGGGACATCTTCTGATAGACATAACCACACTCCACTGCGTATTATAACCCGCCCCTGTGCAAATAACCATCTTTCTGGTTCTACGCTTTATGCAAATAAGCAGCGCTGTGAATGGGCAATCCCTGAGCCACACCTCCCTTACCGAGGGAGGCGGGATTCTCCGGTCAGGTCGGGCTTTGGCCACACCCCTATGCAAATATAAAGGCCTCCGACCAATGGTCTTCCTGGCTGGAGAAGCATCTATTGCACATTAGAGAGGACTCCGCCACCCGCACTACTAGTGCCCTGAGGCTGCCCAGGTCCAGATCTGGAGCTGGACGCAGGTCGTTTGCTCCGAGCCAGGAGGCAGCGGAGACCGGGCGGGGGACGTACCCGGCCTAGGTACTTCCAGTCCAGGAGGTCAGAGAGACGCTCGGTGCGGTTCCGCTGGATGATACGCTGTCTCCGGCTCTGCTGGCAGAAGCTGTAGAGGAAGGAGGTAAGCTGCGAGCAGGAGTCGTCCAGGCTGCGGAACCGCCGGTCCAGGATGTAGATGCCTGCACGGGCCGGGCCAGGGTTCAACACCGACCCGGAGCCGCCATCCTTCTCCCCGGGAGGCCCCAGGCACCCAGGAGTCCCCATTTCTCCTCCCCAGGGATCCTGGTTCTGGCTCTGGTTGCCCTCCCCTACCCGCAGGGGCGGGGCGCTGACCGTAAGCGGAGGGATCCGCGATGTGCTCTTCCATAAAGCAGCCAAAGCCGGACAGGTTGGTGGAGATGCTGGGGATGCCCATGACCGTGCACTCAGCTGCGGGAATTCGGGAGAAAGGTCCATTTAGCTTCCGACTTTGGATCCCGGCTTAAATTGTAACAAAATTTCAGCAGCGACCTCTGCTGGCGGATAAACCAAGTGCTGGCAGCTGGGTCTGTGCGGCCATGCTTGCGGTATTACAAGTCTATATGTCGCTCCTGTTTCTCAGAGGTGGAGCCACGAGACAGATCCAGGAATTCACTTGCTCTCAACACTCAGAATGGGGAAAATTCCACAGTCGGGAGGGAAGGACGATGTGCTGGGCGCTCGCTCTGGGCCTACATCCATCATTTAAATTAATCCCCATTAGCTGGGCCTGGCGGCAAAACTCTGTAATCCCAGCCCTCCGGGTGGCTGAGGCAGAAGAGCAAGGTCGAACCTATCACAGTGTGAAAGCGCTGGGGTCTATCCTCAGTACTGAAAAAATCTGAATCTTTACAACCTTTGTATATATTTTAGGGGCTGGGGGCAAAGCTCAGTGGTTAAAGCTCTTGGCTAGCAAGCACCAGGTCTCTGCTACAGTTCCCCCAGTACCACATAAACTGGGCATGGTAGTGCATGACTGCTGTTCCAGCACTCAGGTGGCTGAAGCAGGGGGAGGCTAGCCTGGACTACAGAGCAAGATACTGATTTTTTTTTTAAGACAGGATCTAAATTGCTGAGATGCCCACGTTGGGCTTGAACTTGAGACCCTCCTGCCTCACCCTTACGAACTGCTGGGATTACAGGACCCCACCATCAGCCTAGCCGCAATGACATGTTATTGACTGATTGGGACAGGGTCTCACTCTGTAGTTCAAGCTAGTTGCAAACTGGGTAGCCCAGGATGGCCTCCACATTCACAGCAATCCTCCTGCCTCAGCCTCCCAAGAGCTCAGATTGTAGGCATGAGCCACCACACAAGGCTGCAACAATCTTTTAAGAGAATACCTTATATGCATACCTTCTAATAGCTGGCCACCTGGCTGCAGAGTTCTAAAACAAGTCACCCAGTATTCCTGGGAGCCATGGTCCACACATATGACATCAGAAAGGGAAACACTTAAAAACCCCACCTAGGGCTGGAGAAATGGCACAGCAACTAAAGTCCTTGCCTAGCAAGCTCAAGGCCATGAGTTCATTGCCCAGCACCACATAAAGCTGGGTAGAGTGACACAAACCTGTAATCCTAGCATTTTGGGAGGCTGAGGCAGGAGGACTGCCCATGAGTCCAAGGCCAGCCTGGCCTCCAAAGTGCACTCAGGACCAGCCTGGGTTACAGAGTGAAACTCTGTCTCAAAAAAATAAAAAATAAAAAAATAAAGACCCCATCTACACATACTGGGGCTGAGACCTGATTTAGATTCTTACATAACTGAGGCCCCAGAAAGAAATAAAGCAGGCATTTCTGAGACACCAACATTCCAAAATAATCAACAGGAAAAATGCAGACCCACAGTGATGCTCACGTGGTTCCCTGCAGCCTGGGTAACTGTGCAGCAAGGTTTCTAAGCTCACCTCAGGACAGGGATCTTGCAGTGCTGCTCTGGTTCTCGCTTGAGGGTATAACTATCTACTTTACAATAAGCTCTACCTACTATTTCCATGCAGACACTGTTTTTTGTTGTTTTATTTATTTATTTTTGTGGTACTGGGGATCAAGTCCAGGGCTTTCACTCTGAGCTATATCCCAGCTTGTTTGCATTCACTCATTCATTTATTTGAGACAGGGTCTTCCCCTGTTCTAAGGCTGGTCCAAAACTCACTACGTAGCCCAGGCTGGCCTCGGAGTCAAGACAATCTTCCTGCCGCAGCCTCCTGATTACCGGGATTACAGGCATACCCAGCTTGTATGATGCTGGGGAATCAAACTCAGGACCTTGCTCTCCTCAAGCATCTAACTGCTGTGGTATTCCTCCAGCCCCCACTGTGATTTCTGAGACAGGGTCTCGCCAAGTCCCTAAGTTACTCAGGCTGGGTGTGAGTATAAATGCACCCGCTTCAGCCTGCCAGCACAGTGGGATTACAGACTCATGCCACATATGAAGCTAGGCATGGTGATGCATATCTGTCCTCCCAGCACCTGGGAAGATGCAGCAGGAGGATCGTGAGTTTGAGGCCAGCCTCGGCTATACAGCAGGAAAAAATGAAACCGTACGAGGACAGGGCACGTTTCGGAGTCACAACAACATGTCGTCGGGGTGCTAGACCTGTAAGCAAGCAAATCCCACTCGGCATGAGACCCAGCTGCGCCAGTGAACTGCGATTCAGCCCAACGCCCGCAGATGAGAAGAAAGCCATGAACAGTGACATCCACGTGAAACAGACGTCAACCTTCTAGCTTTGAGTCACGTGAGCTACTGTGTCACAAAAACATATCCCTGGTTCCTTTCTTTTTTGTTTTCTCCTTTCCTTTTTTTTTTTTTTTAATTTTTGTTCTCTAGTCCAGGCTGCTCCTGAATCTACTACATAGGCCAGGCTGGCCTTGAACACATGGCAATCCTCCTGTCTCAGCCTCCCAGTGTTGGGATTACAGGCATGTGCCACCATGCGAAGTTTATGGGGTGCTGGGGAATCAAACCGAGGGCCTTGCGGTTGCTAGGCAAGTGCTCTAACTGCTAAGCTATGTCCCCAGCCCACCTCATCCCTGTTTTGTAAAGGAGAGAACTAGGCTTAAGGGACAGCCACCACCTCACTCCAGGATCATGGTAGGTCTGAGAAAGACCCAGACCAGGCTACTCCCACCTGTGGCCCTCACCTGGTGTGTAGCCCCAAGGCTCATAGTAGGAAGGGAAGACCCCAAGGTGGCAGCCACGGACAAATTCTTCGTAGTCCACAGGGAGTAGTGGGCTCGTAGAGGAGAGGAACTCTGGGTGAAATATTACCTGGTAGGTAAAAAGAAGGAATTAGCATAGTACATTATACAGCTACTTCCTAAGAACACAATGTCCCAGAAAGGATAAAACACTTGTCTGAAGTCACACAGCATGTAAGCAAGAAGACAAAGATTTAAGCCCAGGACTGACGCCAAGTTCTTTCTAAACACAGCCATGCCTTTGATAAACTGAGGTGATAAGGGTGTGACAGCCGGTGTGAAGGCCCTCCTCTGGCACCAGCCCCGCCCAGGCCACCCCTCGCCAGTACCTTCACCCTGTCGGCACTGCTATTGAAGAGGCCGATTCTGCGGATGGTGGTCAGGATGGGGTCTGAGGAGTCGTCCAGCATATTGTGGGTGCACACCGGGGGGAACGACTGCCGCTGCAGGGGCCACAGGTGGGGTGCGAGTCACAAAGGAGAGGGCTTCCTGCTTCCCATGGGCCAGGCTGACCCCAGGTACCCAAGGAAACCACTAGCCCTACCAGGTTGGGGCAGCATAGCCAGGAAACTCCTGGGAGTTGTAGGTTCCCACTTGGCTCTCTCTGTAAAGGTTTCCCTTTCCTTTACCACCACGATCCTAGAAGGACTACAATTCCCAGCTATCTTTGAGGCCCAGACAGTGTTAACATACCAAAGACTCTGAGGGAGGGTATCACTCTCTCATTCTCTGTTCTTTGTTTGTCATTAAAGAAACTCAAAAGGAATTCTAACTCATCCGCTCAATGGGGACAGGTATGTGCCAATATGGCAGCAAATTTCAGGACCTGCTAAGGGTTACAGTTTTCTTCGGAGTCTATTCCCCTCCCCATCTCTAAGAGCTCAGAGAAATCACAGCTCCAAAAGTCACAGCTGTAAGTAAGTTAGTGATAGGAAACCCCCAGGGTTGCTGGGATAAAGTTCTTTGCAGCTGATTTTTTTCCCAACTGTTTCCCCATCTGTAATTAAAGGTTTACTTAACTTCAGTCTACTGATCCCAGAAATCCAAGAAAATACTATTTCCAGTGGTCTTGTATTAGTAACATTCATGAGTGAGGTGGGATGCCATAGGGGTTTTTGTTTGTTTTGAGACACGGTCTCATTTTGTAGCCGAGGCTGGTCCTGAACTCACTATGTAACCCAAGCAAGCCTTGGACTCATGGCGATCCTCCTGGCTCAGCCTCCCAAGTGCTGAGATTACAGGTGTGTGCCACCATGCCCAGCTTATGTGGTGCTGAGGAATCAAACCCAGGGCCTTGGGCTTGCTAGGCAAGCGCTTTAACTGCTGTGCCTTTCCTCCAGCCCCAGCTGTTGAGTTCTCAAGTCTCCAGGGAATACAAGGAGCTTTAGCAAACCTGGTACCACCTGTGAAGAGGCCAAAGGAATAAAGAAGGAAGGAAGAGAAAGAGAGAAAGAAAAGAAACTACTCCCTGGAGTCCCCAGGGACAGAGGTGAAGCCAGTAATAAGACTCAAGGAGAAGTAGCAGAGGTAATTATTTTTATAGGTTTTTTTGTTTTGATTCTCTAGCTGTCCTTCTTATCCTTTACCCACTGATCCTGGGAACTCAAACTACAAATCTCAGCAGCTCCTATGGCAGAACATTTTAGAGAAAACAGCCTGCCCTAAGTGCTTCTGGGATTGAAGCTTCCCCTGTCACCTCAACTGCCTCTGTGGACCTCAGAATTGTCCCTACAACAAAGGGCCAGTTGAGAAAGCAGAACTCCCAGCAAACCCTGCGGCCAGAGCTAACAGGTCCAGCAGCCTCGGGGGCACTTGGAATTGCCATGTCTCTGCTCAGCGGCCCATACCTGTGTGGCAAAGATGGCCCTTTTCATCATAGTGAAGTCTTCCTTGTCCAGCATCTTGTTCATGTCCGGGAGGCTCCCCCTACAAGGCGAGCAGGGCGTGCATTGGGGAGGGGATGATTGGAAAGGTTGGGGTCCAGGAGGGCGCGGAGCTGAGGGCCGGACACTCACACCAATAAGGATTCATAAAGTTTCCTCCCGAACTTCTCCTTCACCGTGTTGGCTGTGTCCCTGGAAGGAGCAGAGCAGTATCACATAACCGTCAGCTGCCATGTAGTGTCAGGTTTGGGGGCAGCAAGGAAACTGAGGCCTGGAGGAATGGGACCCGTGAGTGAGGCCCCAGAAGCCTTGGGTTCCTTATGCCTCGCATCAGCAGTGTGCCAGGGACAGGTGGCCTTTCCTCTCTGCCTGGAGTGACTCATCTATCAGATGAGAATAAAAATAGAATTAAAAAATAGAATCAACTTCAGAGATTTGCAGAGAGAACACAACGAGGTCAAGAGGAAAAAAAAAAGAAAAGAAAAGAAAACCAGCGTCAGGCACACAGTGAGCCTTCCAGAAATGTCAGCTATTCTTAGGACTTCTAGTCCTGGAGGTGGCAGTGCTAAGCCCTGCTTTATTAAAAGGAAGATGCAGAGAGAGGAATATTCAGGCACCCAAGTGCTGCTAGCAAGGTACGACCACTCTTACTCCCTGCTGCTTACAATCTTCCCATGACTCTGGCCCTTTTTTTTTTTATTGACACAGGATCTCACTCTGTACCCTAGGCTAGTCCTGAACCCAGGATCGAGCCCAGGCTGGCCTCGAACTCAAGGCATTCTTCCTGCCTCAGCCTCCTAACTGCTGGGATTAAAGGTATGCGCCACCCCGTCTGGCTTAATGTGGTGCGTGAAAATTGAATCCAGGGCCTTGTGCTTGCAAGGCGAGTACTGTAACCACTGAGCCATGCTTCCGGCGCTAGCTTTATTTTTCCCCTTCTTTTTCTTTTTTGGTAGTGAAGATTGAGCGCAGAACCTTCACACTAAATTATATCCCAGACCATTTTTGATTATTGATTTCAAACAGGTCACCAAGTTACTGAATTGCCCAGGCTGGGCTTGAACATGGAGTCCTCCTGCCTCAGACTCTGGGGTACTGGGGTCACAAGTCTGCTCCATCAGGACTGATTCCCCACCAGTACTGGGGGTTGAGGCCAGGGCCTTCCCACTGTGCTGCATCCCCAGCCCCTTTTTTATTTTTTTTAAAAATATGCTGGGAACTTAGGGCCTTGTACATACTAGACAAGGGCTCTATTCACTGAACTATGTCCCTAGGCACGCCCCCCCCCCCCCCGGCCCCAGCCCTTTTTACTTTGAGACAGGGTCTCAATAAATTGCTAAGTTGCCCAGGCTGAGCTTGAAGATGCAACCCTCCTGCATCAGCCTCCCAGAGTGCTGAGATTCCAGGCATACACCTCCAGTCTAGTTCCTCTTTGCTATTTCTCAAACATACCCAGGGCGGTTCCCTATGGCTTCCTCTCTCCTTCACTGCCCAGTGGCACATTCTCCTTGTCACCTGTCCCAACAGCCTTACCTCATATTCTAGCTTTGTCTTGCTTTGTTTTTGTTTTGAGATAGAGTCTCGCTCTATAGCCCAGGCTGGTCCTGAACTCACTATGGAGCCCAGGCTGGCCTTGGACTCACGGCAATCCTCCTGCCTCAGGCTCCCGAGTGCCAAGATTACAGGCATGCGCCACCATGCCCAGCTTATGTGGTGCTGGGAATTGAACTCCAGTACTTAGCGCTTGACTTAGCACTTGCAAGGCAAGTGCTTTAACCACTGAGCCATTCCTCCAGCCCCTTGCTAGAATATTTTTCAAAGGACTTTCTACAATATGAACTTTGTGGGCACAGGGGTTTTTGTTTTTAATCTTTCTTGCTCACACGGTTTGCCCTGGGCCTGGAGCAGTGACTAGTACATGATTGATGCTTAAAGATTTTTGCAATAGTCAGTGAATGGGGCTGGAGGCATAGCTCAGCGGTTAGAGTGCTTTTCTAGCAAGTGCTAAGGCTCTGGGTTCAATTCCCCAGCACTAAACACCTGTAATTCTAGCACCCGGAAGGCTGAGGCAGGACAATTACTCTGAGTTCAAAGCCAGCCTGACCTACACAGTGAGCTGGACTACAGGGACACCCTGTCTCAAAAAAGCCAAACCAAAAAAAAAAAAAAAGAGCCAATGAACGAACAGTTTTTACAGAGAAGAAACAGGCTTAGGGAGATGGAGCGGCTTCCTAAGCTGACAGGCCACTGGGCTGGCATGTGGGAGTGGGATACCATGATTTGCAGCCCCTGTCATACTGTCCAGTCTGTAACTTTTTTTTTTTTCTTTTTTCAGTACTGGGAATTGAGCCTGGGCTCTCAAACTGAGCTACAACCCCAGCCCATTTTTAGTTTATATTTTGACACAGGGTCTTGCTAAATTGCCTAGGCTGAGCTTGAACTTGAGATCTTCCTGCCTTAGCCTCACTGAGTTCTGGGATTACAATTACAAATCTGCGTCACTGGGCCCAGGTCTTACTCTGCAGTCCAGGCTGGTCCCAGAACTCACCATGGGGCCCAGGCTGGCCTTCAAGTCCAGGCAATCTTGCTACCTCAGCCTCCTTAGTGCCGGGATTACAGGCATGCACCACTATGCCTGGCTTATGTGGTGCTGGTAAATCAAACCCAGGGCAGGCAAGTGCTCTACCACTATTCCTCCAGCCCTTGCAAGCCCACCCGCTATTCTTTTTTTTCTTTTTCAAGGTGATTATAACACTGCTGTCATTTTTGTTTTGCAGTTCTGGGGATGGAACCCAGGGGCTTCTGCGTGTTAAGACAGGTGTTCTACCAAGGGTCCATGTGCCCTCAGCCTTAGGAGGCCTCTTGGTGTGCATGTTTGTGTGTGTGGTGCTTGGGATCAAGCCCAGGACCTTCTCACTGAGCTACATCCTTAGCACATTTTCAGCATCAATTTTTTTTTTTTTTTTTTTGGAGACAGGGTCTCGCTCTGTAGCCCAGGCTGGTCTTGAACTCACTATGGAGCCCAGGCTGGTCTTGGACTTAGGGCAATCCTCCTGTCTCAGTCTCCTGAGTGCTGGGATTACAGGTGTGCACCACCACACCCAGCTTATGTATGTGGTGCTGGGCAATCAAACTCAGATACTTAGCGCTTGACTAAGCACTTGCTAGGCAAGTGCTTTAACCACTGAGCCATTCCTCCAGCCCTAGTGTTGATTTCAAGACAGGATCTTACTAAGTCCCCAGGCTGCCTAGAGTGGGCTTGACTTTGCAATTCTCCTGCCTCTGCCTCCCAAGTGGCTGGGACCATAGCTGGGTGCCATCTCGCTCAGCTCCCTGCAGGCTTTTTAAGCAAGTGACTTCACCAGGCATCATCAATCAGTGGGGCGGGTGGACGAACAGCAACACCGAAACCCCCCTGGGCCCAGCGCACAGCGCTGAGGTTGGGCCCACAGGGCACCCGGCAGAGGGCTGCTGACCAGAGCTGCTTGCGCACGGCCTGGCCCTTGAGGGTTTCCACGTTGAAGTTGTTGGTCCGAGCTGGCATGATGAAGAAGGCGACCACTGTCTGCTCACTGCCATTCACCTGGGATAAGGACAGCAAGAGGTTGCCATTACAGGGGGTGCTGGGACCAGTAACCCTTGTCATCCCAGGGCCACAGGGATCTGGCCAGGCTTTCCAAGTCTCTACATGAAACATGGTTTTCCCTCAACCCACATCCCGGATGTTGTTCTTCCCAGTTATGTACTGATTCTTTTTTTTTGTTTTTTGGAGACAGGGTCTCACTCAGTAGCCCATGCTCGTCATGAACTCACTATGTAGCCCATGATGATGGCTTCAAATTCAGGCCTTTTGTCTCAGCCTCCCAAGTACTGGGATTACAGGTGTATACTTCTGTGCCTGGCTAATCTGTATGTGGTGCTGGGGTTTGAACACAGGGCTTTGGGCTTGCTAGGCAAGCATAATAACCACTGAGAAATTCTCCAGCCCCTAAATTTTATTAATTAATTTATTTGTTTTTTTATTTATTTTTAGGTATAGGAGAAGAACTCAGGGCCTTTGTACAAAGCTGAGCTATATTCCCAGCCCTTTCTTTCATTTCTTTTTCTTTTTCTTTCTTTTTTTTTTTTTTTTTTTTTTTTTTTTTTTTTTTTTTTTTTTTTTTTTTTTTGAGACAGGATCTCACTCTGTAGCCTAGGCTGGTCTTGAACTCACTATGGAGCCCAGGCTGGCCCTGGACTCACCGCAATGCTCCTGCCTCAGCCTCCTCAGCCTCCCAAGTTCTGGGATTACAGGCATGCACCACTACACCCAGTTTATGTGGTGCTGGGGAATTTAACTCAGGTACTTAACGCTTGACATAGCACTTGCAGCCAGCGCTTTAACAGCTAAGCCATTCCTCCAGCCCTAATTTCTTATTTTGAGAAAAGATCTTGCTAAATTGCCTCGGCTGAGAACCCACAACCCTCCTGTCTCGGTCTCCCAGGGTGCTGAGATTACACGTGTGGCCCTCTGTACACAGCTCCAGTTAGCTACTAATTTTATTGTCTTTCCTTTGCCCCACAGCCCAGTCCTTACTCTGAGCAGGTAGTTGAGACGAGCCAAAGCTTCCAGGAATACGTCAGCCCCCTTGTTGGAGAACTCATAGCGGCCAGCAATAAAGAAATACAAGGTCTTGTCCAAGTTGAAGTCCAGGTGCCTAAAGAAGCCATAGAGCAAGGTAAAGTGAAAAACTTCACTTTCTGGTCTTAGTCTGGAAACTACAAATCCCAGAAGCCACAGGGCAAATAGTATTTTAGAAGATGCAAGATTACAGGGCCTCCTTGGATGTTGTGGTTTTCTCCTTAGATGAGGCTCTCCCCTAAAATATAACCATTGTTCCAAAGCTCAGAAACTAAGACAGCTGAGCTCCTGATCCCAGCCTATTCTTTCTTGTGCTCAGACACGGGAGACTAAGGACCCAGCTACTTACCCACTCAGACCGGGAAATCCACGCCCTGCCCTCCTCCCTCAGGCCCAGGGGTCTAGCCCCCAGCCCTCTTCTCTCAGACCCAGGGATCCATGCCCCAGACCTTCCTCTCTTAAGACACAGAAAACTGACTTCCCTACCCATAAAAATGTCCTCGCACAAACTCCTGGATCCGAGCTTTGCTCTGAGCATGGAGGTTCTGGAACTCATGCATGGCAGAGAACTTCTTCACATTCAGTCCGTTGGGGGTGACGATATCTGGGGTCAGGGGAAAAGGTCCTATGTTTTATCCCTTTATTTGTTCATTCACATCAGCGCAGTTGAGTAAGTACGTGGAGGAAAGACTCCATTTCTTTTGCAACTTCTTTGGCTCAGTAGGTCTTTCAGGAGCACCCAGGTGGGGACCTATCACCCTCCACTGAGATGTCTTCAGTGCGTGCGTGTGTGTACGTGTGCGTTGGTGTGTGTGTTACCGGAGACTGAGCCCAGGGCTTTCATACTGGGCTACAACCTCAGCCCATTTTTTTTTTTTTTTTTTTTTGCTTTGATTTCAAGACAGGTTCATAGCAAGTTGCTAAGTTGTCCAGGCAAAGTTCGAACTTGGAATCCTCCTGCCTTGGCCTCTCAAGTGCGGGTTGCCAACCTACGCCACTGGGCCCAGCTAGATGTCTCCTTGCCCAGTATTACTTATTTATGTTCATAAGCACAGCTACTGGTCTCCTTAGGTATTTTTTCTCTTTTTAAAAAAATTTTTTTTCTTGAAACAAGGACTCGCTCTATAGTCCAGGCTGGTCCTGAACTCACTATGGAGCCCAGGCTAGACTTGAACTCACAGCAATTCTCTTGCCTCAACCTCCCTAATGCTGGGATTACAGGTGTGTACCACCACACACTTGGCTTAGGTGTGCTGGGGAATAGAACTTGGAGCCTTGTGCTTGCTAGGCAAGTGCTCTAACAGCTGTACTATTCCTCTAGTCCCTCCATTTTATTTTATTTATTGATTTATTTAGAGACAGGGTCTCATTCTGTAGGCCAGGCTGGTCCTAAACTCACTCTGTATCACAGGCTGGCCTGAAATTCATGGCAATGCTCCTGCCTCAGCCTCCTTGCCTTTTAGAAGGCTGATAACAGTTCAGCCAGGTGGCACAGACCTACAATCCCAGCACACTGGGAGACTGAAGCAGGAGGATCACAAATTCAGTCGCTACCTGGCAGCTTAACAACATGGAGACCTATCTCAGTCAAAACTCAAAACGGGCTCCGGGTGTCGCTCAGTGTGATGACGCTGGGCTTGACCCCCAATACCATCACCAAACCAAACCAAACCAAACATTTATGTTAGCAACTACTTAATCTTACCATTTGTAAAATTAGTTTCAAGAAAACAACAACTCTCATTGTCCTCTAGGGAACACAGAGCCAGGAAGTCTCATTTACAGGGCGCAACTCTGACCCCAATACCTTCTGGGATTGTAGCTCTCTGTCCTTTACAGTTAAAAAAAAAAAAGTGATATAAGTGTTGGAGTAGGCCTGTAATCCTAGGGAGGCTGAGGGAGGATGATTGCCATGAGTTCAAGGCCAGTCTGGGCTACACAGTGAGTTCAGGGCCAGCCTGGACTACAGAGCAAGGCCCTGCCTCAAAAAACAATAATAATAATAATAGTAATAAAATTGATATCGGCATTGGCATAGACAGTCACCTCCCTCATTCATGTGTAGGGAGCCCAGCCCAGTCCCCACCTGGCTTCCTCTTGAGCAGGTGTTTTGCCTCAATGGCAGTGATCTGGGACACTGTCGTGAACACGTGTGCACAGTGGGCCGCCGCGCGCTCCATGCAGTAGCGGTGGTAGATCTGCCTCTCGCCTGCTTCCTTGTCTACATTAAACTTGGAAGAAAGGGAGAGCGATAGGGTTATGAGGACGGGGAGAAGACACGGGCTCTAGACCCCACAGTCCTCGGGAAGAGCAGGGCGGGTAGCTGGACTCCTGGGTCTGAGGGAAGGGGGACTGAGGACTTGGAGTCTTGTCCTGGGAAAGGAGGCATCCTGACCCCTGGAGCTCCCGGGAGCTTTAGGCCACCCTGAAATAGTCCCAGCTCCCCAATCTTCTGCCGCCACTCGGCTCACATTCTCCAGGTTGTTGTAGAAGTCCACGGCGCCGGCGCATAGGTAGCGCCCCAGCAGGGTGGCGTGGGTGGTGAAGATGGTGGCCACAGGCAGCCGCCGGGCACGGCACAGGCAGAGCCCGATGCCGGCCAGCCACTCGTGGAAGTGGGCAACCACATGTGGCTTCTCCTCACTCTGGGCCAGGAACTGTGGAGCAAGAAAGACATAGTGTGGTCAATCAGCAGTCCCCTGCAACCGCTGAAGCGGTGGGAAGTGACCCCCTCAGCGGCCGCCCGGCAGCCAGGCCCCTGGCCTCACCCCTGGAGGCTGGTGGAAGCAGATCTGTCTAAGTCCCAGCAAGGCTGAATTGGAAAGGTGGCGGATTTAGTGTCGCTAAGTCCGGGACACAATTCCTAGAATTCCCTTACCTTCCCCCCCAACACTGGGGATTAGACCCTGGGCCTGAAACCTCCTAACCCTTCTTTTATTTTCATTTTTTCTTTTCATTTCTTTCTTTCTTTTTCTTTTGATTTTCTTTTTTGAGACAGAGTCTGACTCAGTAGCCAGGCTGGTCCTGAACTCACTTTGTAGCCCAGGATGGCCTTGGACTCACAGCTATTCTCCTGCCTCAGCCTCCCAAGTGCAGGGACTATAGGCATGCACCACCACGCCCAGCTTATGTGGTACTGGGGAATCGAACTCAATTATTTAGCGAGCACTAACCACTGAGCCACTCCTCCTACCCTCTTTTATTGCCACTTTATTAATATATATATGCAGCACATAATGCTTACAATGAACTTGAGTATTTTGTGCACATACATTTCACATCAACATTACAATCCCTTCCCATCTTCGGCCCTCCAATTCTCTCCCCATTCCCCTGTAACTCCCACTATCACACACATTTTGTTCTATAGAATGCCCTGCCTGGGTTTCCCAAATCAGAAAAACTATGCGATAGTTAACATATTTAATCTTCTGCATCTGACTCACTTCACTGCTCAAATCACCACTCCTTAGCTCAGCTTCTGACCCCAAGAATGGGCCGCAGTGGCCACATCTTGATGCCTCTTCTCTGGGTCCAGCAGAGCCCTTTATAGGGTGATTTGCCAAAAGTTATTTTTTTTCTGTATCTTACTATATCTTTGTTGAGATTCTTTAACATGGCCTCACCCACCAGTCCACATAAGAAAACAACTATTACAATCAAATTCCTTAGGCTAGAAAATGCGAGAAGGAAAAAGAAGTTAAATTTCAAATTCCTTAGCTGAGTACTGAAAGGTAAATGTTTGTACATTAAAAAGTCACACTATATTGAACGAGCTTAAGTGTGTATCAAATAAACTTAAATCTACATCACATAAGTATACTACACTTAAAGCAACAGATAGAATGGTTTTATTTTCATTTTGAGACTAGGTCTTGTTAAGTTGCTAAATTGCCAGGCTGGGACTGAACTTGAGATCCTATTGACTCAACCTCCCAAAGTGCTGCACTCAATACTAGCAGAAGGAAACAGGCATGGTGGCACACACCTGAAATACCAGCAACCGGGAGGCTGAGGCAGAAGGATTGCCCTGAGTTGAGGCTGGCCTGAACTACTGTATGGTGAGTTCATAACTAGCTTAGATTATAGAGTAAGATCTTGTCTCAAAAAAGAGGCGGGGCTGGGAGGAATAGCACAGTGAAAGTGGTTACAGCGCAAGGTCCTCAGTTTGATTCCCCAGTAGCACATGAGCCGGGTGTGGTGGTGGATACCTATAATCCCAGTACTTGGGAGGCTGAGGCAGGCAGGAGGATTATTGTGAGTTCCAAGCCAGCCTGGGCTACATAGTGACTTCAGAACCAGCTTGGATTACACAGTAGCCCAGTCTCAAAAAACAAAATTAGCAATATGACTCCCAGAATGCCTAGGCGCAGGCAGTTTTTAAGCTGTTTGTCCCAGCGCATGGGAAACCATGTTTCTTGAGCCTTTTCAACCTTAGGAGGGGATCAGAACCACAATTCTTGGTTCTTAGGTACGCTAGGGATTCTCAAGCATTCAGGGCTTTTTTGTTTGTTTGTTTGTTTGTATGAGACAGGATCTTGTTCTGTAACTCAGGCTGGTCCTGAACTTACTATGGAGCCCAGGCTGGTCTTGGACTCACACCAATCCTCCTGCCTCAGCCTCCTGAGTGCTGGGATTACAGGCATGCGCCACCATGCCTGGGTTATATGGTGCTGGGGAATGGAACTCGGGTTCTTAGTGCTAGACTTAGTGCTTGCTAGGCAAGCTTTTTAAGTACTGAGCCATTCCTCAGACACCCCTCCCCTCCTTTTCTTTTTCTTTTCTTTTCTTTTTTTCTTTTTTTGAGGCAGGATCTCATTATGTAGTCCAGGCTGCTCCTGAACTCACTGTGTAGCCCACACTGGCCTTGAATTTATGGCAACCCCCCTGCCTCAGCCTCCTAAGCACTGGGATTACAGGTGTGCACTAATTTTTCTTCTTTTAAGGGCCTCACTTACTCTGTTACCCAGGCTGGCCTCAAAATCACAGCAATCCTCTGCCTCAACCTCCTGAGTGCTTGTAGTACAGGCATGTGCCACCACATCCGGCTTATATGGTACCAGAGAATTGAACTCAGGGCCCTGTGCTTGCTAGGCAAGCACTCTTAAGCACCATGCTATTCCTCTAGCCTTTTTTTCTTTTTGTGAACTAGTATTTTTGGGCAGTCTTTTTTTTTTTTTAATGAGGAAGTGAGGAAGCCAAAGAGGACGGTGTCATTGGCTTCACGGTCATACCAGGGAACCCGGATGTTACAGGTGTCCCAGAGTTCTCCTTTCCAGTGTTCCAGGGCCCAGGCTGAGGCCCCACATCCAGAAGCACCCCCAGGGGGATCCCCTCAATCAGCCAGTGCCCAGGGTGTTGCTGTGTAGCCGAGGCTGGTCCTGAACTCATTTTGTAGCCCAGGCTGGCCTTGGACTCACAGCAATCCTCCTGCCTCAGCCTCCCAAGTGCTGGGATACAGGCGTGCGCCACCTCACCCAGCTCTGGCTTTAAGTGGTGCTAGGGAATCGAACCCAGGACCTTGTGCATGCTAGGTAAGTGCTCTAACCACAGAGCTTCTCCCTGTCCGCTCTCAAGCATCCAGGTCTGCATCTGATGGCTTAGGTTCAGCCAGTATCAGGCTAGAGAACTACAACTCCCAGAATTCCTTTTTTTGAGACAGGATCTCTGTAGTCCAAGCTGATTCCACATTTCCTATGTAGCTCGGGCTGGCCTCAAAGAGCAATCCTCCTGCCTCAGCCTCTTGAGTGCCGAGATTACAGGAGTGTGCCACCATACATGCTTAACTCCCAGAATTCTTTGACCCTCTGTGGAATCTCTATACTTAGACCATGGAGTAAATAAAACAAAGGCTGTCAGTTTGGGTCTTAAGAAGAAGCTAGGCCTCTGGATATCCCTGTTCCCTAATATCAGAGCTAAAAATGAGATCAAGGAATATGTAACTAAGATCTGGCCCAGGGGCTGATGGTCATTTTAGTTTCAGGCCTGGAAGGCAACGTGGGTCAGCAGTGGAACCTACCTCACCCAGGAACCAAGTGGTGAGGAAGCCAAAGAGGACGGCATCATTGGCTTCGCGGTCGTACCAGGGAACCCCGATGTTACAGGTGTCCCAGAGTTCTCCTTTCCAGCGTTCCAGGGCCCAGGCTGAGGCCCCAACATCCAGAAGCACCACTAGGGGGCTCCCCTCAATCAGCCAGCGCCCAAAATACACCTGGAAGGTGGGGTATACACAGGCTCAGGGCCTTTGTGGTTCTCACCCGCTAGCCCAGTTCTCCGGCCTTCAGTTTCTGCTGTCTCCCACCCTTGCCTCCTTATTTCCATCTGCTAAGCTCTTTCCATCTCCCACCCACCATGCCCGTCCTCTGCTCAGCTTCCAACCCCGCGCCTCTTTAAGTACAGCCACCTGTATACACGTGTGTACTTATTTACCTATTTATCTATGCAGAGTCTCATTCTGCAGTCCTGAACTCACTGCATACCCCAAGCTGGCCTTGCCCACAACAATCCTCCTGCCTCAGCCTCCTGAGTGCTGGGATAACACGCGTGCACCACCACACCGGCTTCTGTGGTGCTGGGGAATTGAACCCAGGGCCTTGTGCTTGCTAGGCAGGTGCTCTAACTGCTGAGTTCAGCCCCCAGCCCCACCCACCCGTGCCTTATTTTGCCACTCTGCTAACCATTTCTCCTACCTGCGGCCTGGTTTTCCCATCAGCCACCACATTCTTCTGGCCAGCTGTTGTGGTGCTTTCTTGTGCTATCTTCTCTCTGCTGCCAGCTACATCCCAGCCCATTTTTAATGTTTTCTTTGTGACAGGGTCTCGCTAAGTTCCTAAGTAGCCCAAGCTGGGCTGGAACTTACAGTCCTCCTGTCTCAGCCTCCCAAAGAGCAAGGACTAGGAGCCTGTGCCATTGGGCCCGGCCTGGGAGCTTCTTTGATTTTTCTCACTGTCCATTATCTTCCCTTCCCACCACCTCATTTCTGTACTTTCTTCTGCTAAGAGGCTCATTTGCAGCCTGCAGCCAGGTGCCCGTGTCCCCTACCTTCCCGGGTTCCCCCTCCCCGCAGGAAGCCTGCTCCCACCCCTCCCCCGCCCAGCTGTTGTCTGCCCTTTTGCTGGGGGGGCTATTCTTAGGAGCAGCTGCCTTGGGGGAGGGACTGGACTGCTCTGGGTCCCTCAGGGACATAGTGCAGCCTGACTGGACTCCAGGCCCCCCAAAACAGAGGCTTGGAATGAGGCACCACTGCACCCCTATGGGCCTCTCCTGGTGGCAGCCACCTCTTTTCCAGTCTTTATCACTCTTTAATCTCTGAATGTGCTGATTTCACTGTCCACCGGGCCAGCCTTCCTGTCCTCCCCTCTCTTCCTTAATAATCTACCTTTCTGTCTCCTTCTGGGCTTGACTTTTATGCCCCTCTCCCACCCACCCTGCTTCTCTGGACACAGGGTCTTGCCAAGTTTCCCAGGCTGGACTAGCAGAACTGCCTTGGCCTCCGAGTGCTGGGATTGCAGGCACCCACCACGCCTGGCTTGGGCTTGATGGCTCTCGTAACCTGGAAAGCACACAGTCCTCTCTCTCAACCTGTCCACCTCACTTCAGAGCTGCGCTGTTGATAGTAACACCTACTGCTGATGTTGGTGACGATGACAACAACAGCTCACACTCCAGGGTGCTTTGGGCGGGAACTGTGTCCAAGCCCTTACGCCTTTTCCTCAGCCTACATCCCTGCAAGGTAGATGCCACTGTCACGCTCATAAACCAAGGTCAGACAGGCAGCAAGTGGAGAGGCTGAATTTGGTGTTTTTATCTTATTCTTTTTGTCTTTTGAGACATGGTCTCGCTCTGTAGCCATGATGGGTCCTGAACTCACTGGTGTAGCCCAGGCTGGCCTTGGACTCAGGACGATCCTGCCTCAGCCTCCTGAATGCGGGGATTATAGGCATACACCACCAACCACGCCCAGCTTTATGTGGTGCTGGGGAATCAACTCGGGGTCTTGTGTTTGTAAGGCAAGCGCTTTAACCACTGTGCCATTTTTCCAGCCCCGAAAGGCCAAATTTGAACTTCAGGCTCCAGAATTCTGCTCCAGCCCTGGTGCCAGGGTCCAGACCCATCTCCCCTGGGCAGGTCTGGCTGCCTGCCTGCCTGTCTGTCTGTCTAGCTCTTTTTCTCTCCCTAGGTCCGAGGATGTCAGTCTCATGGCACCACTTCTCAATCTTGTCTGAGCATTCACCAACACCTGGGCTCCATCCCACCACCTCCTGGCGCCTGTATCTCTACCCACGTGTCTGTCACACTTTGCCCCTCTAAGCCATTCTGCAGGAGTGCCACCGCGGCTGATCTTGTCTCCCCCTCCTGTCCCCCCATCTCCGGATCCCTTCTCCCTCTGAGAGCCATGTCTCACCTTGCAGCCTTTGCCATTCATGGAGTCCAGCGTCCTCTTCAGGGCTGGGGTTGGGGGCTCAAGCAGCTCCACCTGGGTTCTCACACCCTGCTCCGTGTATGGTCCCACCAGGTAGTAGTTGTCGCCCCATTCGTCCCCTGTCACCTTCGCCTTCGTCTGTAGCACCGTGTAGATGCCACCCACTGCAGGCCCCAAGTATGTGAGCACAGGCCCCAGACAGGGTCTAAAGGTCTGGGACTTGGGGTGGGGTGGGGGACATGGATAGGGCTGGGGCTTCAGACTCCTGGCTCAGGAAAAAAGCGGACTGGGAGCCCAGTAATCTGAAGACAGAGGAAGGATAAGGTCGGGAGTTGGAGGGTTGGGTTAGGGAAAAAGGGGGCTGGAGGGTTATCCTTCTGGGTTAAGAGACAAGGGGTTGGGCCTGGGACATGGAAGGAGTTGGGCTAGACTCCTGGGTCTGAGGGAGGAGGGCTGGGGTTTGGACCCTTGAGTCTGAGGGAGAAGAGATAGGATATAGACCCTTGGCCTAAGGAAATTAGTGGCTAGAAGCCCACCTATAGCATACAAATGGGGATTGTTTGGGCCCAGGTTCCTGAACTCCCAGGATTTAGGTCCAGGTTTAAATCCTCAGGCACTTGGACCTGGTGGGCAGAATCCTCTTTCTGGCCCTATTGTGCTTCCTGCAGTTGCCCAAGACAATCCTGAATCATCCTTCCTGCCATTCAGGGACCCTGCTGACCTATCTCCCAATCTTCTCTCCCTGACTGGGGACACAAGCATGCAGGGTCCTATCCTTCCCAGGACCCTACCCTAGGATGCAGGAATATGGATGTGGCCGCAGGCTGCTCACCTGTGGGGCTCTGTGTCTACTGCCTCCCCCCCCCAACTGGAACACCCAGTCCTTTCTCCCCCAAGACCAGAAAAGCAAATCCCTAGACCCCCACTTTTTTGAGAAATGACACTGAGAATACCTAGCTCCTGAACATTCCAGTCTCAACCTTCTCCCAAGCAAAAGCACAGGCTCTTGAGAGCCTAAGGCAAAAAAAAAAAAAAAAAAAAAAAAAAAAAGTAGGCTCCCAGCCACTCCCATCCCAGGGCCCAGCCCCTGACCAACTTAGGACTTCCCAGTCTTCCCCATTCCATTAGAGGCCACAGGCTCCTCTACTACTAGGAGCCCAGGGCTCAGGATTCAAAGCCTAAGCATTCTGGGGCACCCTACTCTCTCCCACACTCAAACCTAGATTTAGGACCCCCAAATCTCTCCCATCTTTACTCTCACGTGGTCAAGTCCCCACATGCGCCCACTGCAACCCATGTATCCTTTCTTCCCAGTGGCCTTCTACCCAATCCGGAGTTACATCCGGAGACCACCTTCCCCAAGACCACAGGCCGGAAACCCTAGCATCTCCCTAGTTTTACATGCAGAAGCCCCATCCCTCTATCTCCCAGCTCCCTTCCTGTTCAGGACCCAGGCCTTCGGCTACTCGGAGGGCTCTTTCCAGGACCTGGAATCCCTCATTTTACTGTGCTGTCCCCTAGGATCCAGGACCAGGAAGCCTCCTTCCATCTTAATTCAGCCTCTCATCCCTTCCCTCCCAAGGCCTGGGAGGCGGATCCCAGGGCCGTCCCCAAGGACACAGGAGTCACAGGCACCTTGACCAGGACCCAAAAGTCCCCCTGTAGCGCTGTTCCCCGAGATTCAGAGTTCTGGACTCCCATTCCCGGTTGGCCTTCTCTAGAGCTCCAGCGCCGGAGTGCTCACCTTTGTTGGCCACCTCCCAGGCCACCTCGAAGAGCACAGTGTTCTCCAGGTCGAACTCATCCTCCCAATCTTCCAGTCCCGGCAGTGAGGACACGGACAAAGTGCGGCTCAGAGGCATGGCTAGTGCGGGAAGGGGGCTCCTAGGACCTCACGCGGGGACCCCGGTGGTGTCCAGGAAATGCACCAGGCAGGTTGAAGGAGCCGTGTAGCGAGAGTCAGACGGGAAGCTTGCAACGCGCTCCTCTTCCTATTGCAAGACCTCACCACCGCCCTAGAGCTTTCGAACTTGGCTGGAGGCGACCGCAGCGTCACTGAACCCAGTAGCGCCTCTGCAGTAAAGCCCTGTGGCCGCCAGGAGGCGGTGCCACCCCCAGCCGGAGCCATTGGTCCGCGCCCGGGGGCGGGGCAGCCGTGTCTCCTCATTGGTGGAGAGAATCTCTTTTGCACCATCCAGCGGCCTCCTTAGCCATGGACAGGCACTCCTGGGGCGGGGCTTGTCGCTGAGTTAAACACAAGCGATTGGCCTTTAAACCTGTCAGTTTGAAACTGGAGGCCTCAAATTGGGGAGGAATAAAAGAGGGCGGGATAAAGAGGAAAGGGAGCGTGGAGTACGTGTGGTTGCTAAAAGAAGTATTAAGAATTTTGCAATCAACCTCAACAAGGGGGTGGTGATCAGTAAAAGGAGGAGGAGCCAGAAGGGGCTGGGAACCGTCGGCTCCGCTGGGTAGGCGGGGCCTAGAGGTACCGCCTCGCCTCCAAGAGGGAGTTTACATATGTATGAGAAACCATCGAGACGTGAGGCTAGCCTAGTAGCCTAGAAGGGCCAAACGACTCGCTCGTAGCACGTTTCCGTTTCCTCTACCACAGTGCCCGTTGGTGAGCATCATGGCAACCGTGGTAAGTGTTGGCTCGTGGAGGGCTGAGGAGGAACTCGCGTTCCCCAGTATGAGGGAGAGAAGGCTGGAGGTCCGAGAGTCCTGGGTCTGAGGGAGGAGGCCTGGGGACTGGACCCTTAGGTCAGAAGGAAGAGGGTTATGGTCTGAGGGAGGAGGGGCCGGAGCCTGGACTCCTGAGTCTGAGAGAGACTGGGCCCTGGACCCCTGAGTCCAAGGGAGGAGCAGCTGGGTCTCGGTCTCCTGTCTGAGAGCGAGAAAAAATACACAGGGATCTGGAATCTCAGATGTGACATCGCATGGTGTTATGGGAACTTCAAATCCCAGAATCCTCAGGGTGCAGTCAACGGCCAGTTCTGCAGTACGGTGCCCAGTGTCTGATGGAGGAGGGATATAGTACCTTGGGCGCTAATTTGTTTGAAGCGTTGGATTGTGGTACGAATCCTCCTGAGATCCAAGAGCGAACAGACGCGATCCTATCCTGCGGTTTGAGAGCACGAAGTCAATTTTAGTGCCCTTTTCGCAGAAGGTGTTGAGAACCAAAAGTGTGTCATGGAGAAGAGAAAGATTGCAGGCTTGTCCTGAGGCTCTTTGGGCCATTTTCATATATTCAGTACCTTATACAGGCATGCCTCTGTTGAATTCTCAATGAATTATTATGTTCAATTACTTGACCCTAGCCAAGACGGAGGGCAGGGAGAGTTAAGCCTGGTGTTGTTACCATGGCGAGGAGGGGTTGAATAGGTAAGTAGAAGAGAGAAGAGCAATGGCCACCAGTCCTCCCGAGGAAATCCTGAGATTTGTTTTTGCAGTGCTGGGGGCAAACCAGCACGTTCGGCAAGTGCTGTGTCACTGCCCTACAGCCCCAGCTCAGTGCTGAGTCTTAAACAGTCTTTGTTTACACCGGGGCGAGTGGTAAGCAGGGGTAACAGAAAGGAAAGGACCTTATAGGAGGCACTGTCTTGTAAGGGGTCTGTTTTCATAGGGAGAGCAGTATTTGGGATTCCCTAGAACTTGGCTTCCCCCCCCCCCCTTAGGAAGGGTGTGTGCATGTGTATTGGGTGTGCCCAGGCTTCTAAAAGGAAGTTACGGGCCTGTTTCATTTTCCTGGGTCCAGTCTTCTGCGAGAAGAGAGTAGGTGGAAATGGTCACATGGGGAAGGAGAAGGCTACAACCACATAGAGGCAAGGGCTTCTTCAGTTCAGGGCTCCTGAGAGAGAACACTTCCTTTCATCTTGATGCCTGTCTGTCCTCCTTGTGGATGAAAAGGAGAAAGCTGTAGGAAAAAGGATGGAAACAGGTGACTAGGAAGCTGGGTTAGCATCCTGGCTTATTAGGCTTCCCTTTTCTTCTTAGAAATTATGGCATGCTGGGTTTGGTGGTACAGGTCTATAATCCCAGTGCTCTGGGAGGCTGAGGCAGGAGGATCATGACTTTGAGCCCAGCCTGGATAACTTAGCAAGATTGTACATAGTGAGTTCTGGACTAGCCTGGGCAACTTTGCAATTAAGACAGAGAGACCCTGTATCAAAATCAAATATAAAAATGGATTGGGGATGTAGGTTGTAGCTCAGTGTGAAGGTACTGGGCTTCAGGCCCCAGGACCACACACGCAACTTATGGGCTATCCTGATGTGTCAGTGAATAATATGATGGACACCCAAGGGCCCACCACCTGGATTTCCTTTTCTTCCTTATTCCTTCTTCTTCTTTCTTCTTTTCTATTTCCTTTAAGCAGAGGAAATGAGAACTGAACCCAGGGCCCTACACTATATCTGTAGCCTTTTTTTCTTTCATTTGTTCATTCTTTCTTTGTTTAATGGTACTAGGGATTGAGCCCAGAACCTTTGCACTGAGCTGTATCCCCAGCCTTTTTATCTTTGACTTTGAGGCAGGATCTCTCTGTTGCTGAGATTATAGGCCTGTGCCATCAGACCCTGTATGTTTATGTGTGTGTCAGTTTGAAACAGGGTTTCACTCTATAGTCTAGCCTAGTCCTGAACTCACTATGTAACCCAGGCTTACTTCAAACTCAATGGCAATCCTCCTGCCTCAGCCTCCTGAATGCTGAAATTACAGATGTATTACCGTGCCCAGGTTATGTGGTGCTGGAGAATTGAACCTAGAACCTTATGCTTGCTAGACAAGCACTTGAACTACCATATGCTCCTAGCCTCTGGCTCATTTTTTGTTTTGAGACAGGATCTCACTAACTTTTCCAGGTTTGGACTCATGATCCTTCTGCCTAAGCCTCCTGAGTAGCTGGGATCAAATAGCTTTCTGAGATGTACTTCACAACTGGGAGCATAGCTCAGAGGTTAGAGTGCTTGCCTACCATGTGTAAGGCCCTGGCTTCGATTTCCCAATAACCTAGGCATGGTGGCATAACACCTGTAAACCCAGTACTCATAAGAAGCTGAGGCAAGACAATTGCTTCGAGTTCAAGGGCAGCCTAGCCTGCAGAGTGCCTTCAGGACCAGCCTGGACTATTGAGAGAGAGAGACCTTATCTCAAAAAAAGTATAATTCATATAACATGCAGATTACCCATTTTGAGTATATAATTTAGTGGCTTTTAGTGTATTCACAGTGTAACTATCACCACAATCAATTTTAAACCATTTTAATCAACCTAAAAGAAACCCGGTACTTTTTTGGGGATAAGGGCACCAGGGGTTGAACCAGGACCTTCACAGTGTTCTGCATCCCCTAACCCTTTTTTTTTCTGATTTTGAAACAAGGTCCAGCTAAGTTGCCCAGTCTGGGATCAAACTTGAAATTCTTCAGCCTCAGCCTCCCAGAGTGCTGCATTAGAAGCCTATACCACCACACCCAGCTGAAACCCCATATTTTAAAATCGGGTACCTTCTAGTCTTCCCATGCTCCATACCTCCCTCCTTCAGCCTTAGGCAGCCACTGTATTTCTGTGGCTTGGCCTCTTCTGGGTATTTCATACAAATGGAATCGTTAATACGTCGTCTTTTATGTGTTGGCTTATACTCAGCATGATATTTTCACAGTTAGTGTCAGTGCCAGTATTGGAATTTCCTTCTTGATTTTGGATTCATAATATTCCATTGTAGGGCTACATATTTTATTAATTCATCAGTTGATGGACATGTGGGTGGTGGCCACCTTCTGGCCACTAGGAATACTGCTGCTGTGAACATTGGCTTGTCCCCATTGGTGTTTGTCCCTCTTTGCTCCGCACATGGGAAGGGATGGTGCTGGCTGCTCTTCCTGGAGGACTACAGATGCAGGAGGCCCCAGTACATGGTTGTTGAGTAAACTTTATTGTGTCATTTATTCAAACCAGAAAACCCTGAGGCCCAGGGCAAAGAAAAGCATAGTGGCTGTGCTCATCAAGAGAGCCCAGCACATGAATCAGGGTCGCCCTGGTGATGATGTCACATGGGCTAGGGAGGTGGGTTTCATCACTCTGAACATCCTAGGGCCTTTATTTGTTGTGTTCTGGAGATGGAGCCCAGGGCCTTTGCACTATGCTATATCCTGCAGCCCATGTTTTTGACTTTGCTTTTGAGACAGGATCTTGTGAAGTCACCAGGTTGCCCAGACTGTGCTTGAACTTAAAGTCTTCGTGCGTCAACCTCTCAGAGTGCTGGGATTACAGGCCTGCACCACCAGGCCTGGAGTCCTGAGGCCTTTAAACTAGGCTGGCAGGGAGTGGTCAGGGATGAGACACTTGCTCTAATTCAGTGGGAGGGGAGGGGAGACAGCCAGACTAGCTGGTCCTTAGGGACTGCACTGAGGACCAGAGTGTCTGCACCTGATGGTAGAGTTCTGGGACAGTGTGGAACAAGAGACACTGGAAGTCAGCAAGGGCCAGAGCCTATCTGCTTCTCTGTCTGCCTTGCACTGGTATCTGTCCTTACAGATCTCACAGTTCCTGGGCATAAGAGGGGCTTGATCATTCACTTCATTCTTGGGTTCTTCATTCATGCTTGGCCCTGAGGACAGAGCTTAAATGGGACACACAGTCCTTGTCTTCCTGGGGCTTATCGTGTAGTGGAGCCAGTCGCGCAGCAGTCAGCGACAGCCAAGAGGGGTGGGATGATTGGCATTTGGCCTGCTGTCACCAGTGGAGAGGAGAGAGGAGTGTATCCCGGGAGGTATAAAGGAGGACAGAGGAAATGCTGGTGAAAGCTAGGGCCACAGGCTCTCTTTTTACGTGTCTTTCTGCACCCCCAGACAGCCACAACCAAAGTCCCAGAGATTCGTGATGTGACAAGAATTGAGCGGATTGGTGAGTAAGCAGGATTGGAGATAGGACCTAGTCCTTGCCCGCTGGTGCCCTCAGCACAAACCCATCCAGTCCCGAGAGGGAAGAAGATGGCCCATGACCTGACCCTGCTCCTGTCTTATTAGTGGAGAAACCTGAGTGTCAAAGTGAGGTCACGTGGTACATGGCCAGCCACACTGGATCCCAGTCCCAGGCTGTGCTGCTGTCAGCTTGGCTCCCTGGGGGTGCTGCTGGGTCCCCTGCCCAGAAGTTAGCAAAGTAGACCTTGGCTGGGTGTGTGGTGGGGTTGGCTCTGTGCCCAATGCTCTGTACACCCAGCAGACTCAGTCTGGCTTGTTCCTGCTGTGTCTTGGGGGACCTAGCAGGGCAGATGCTCAGCAGATGACCTGGAGTCATGCGATGTGATGGAGCCCTTGCAGTAGCTCCTGGGCTGTTGTGTGTGCCTATTACCCTGTTTTCATCTTTGATTTTTTTTTTTTTTTTTGAGGCAGGGACTCACTCAGTGGTCCAGGCTGGTCCTGAACTCACTCCGGAGCCCAGGCTGGCCTTGGACTCAGGACAATATGCCTGTCTCAGCCTCCCGAGTACTGGGATTACAGGCATGTGCCACCACGCCCAGCTTATATGGTACTGGGGAATCAAACTCAAGTACTTAGTGCTTGCTAGGCAAGCGCTTTAACCACTGAGCCATTCCTCCAGCTCCCTTTATGTGTGTGTGTGTGTGTGTGTGTGTGTTGAGGGGGGGGGGGTACTAGTTTGCAGCCCAGCTACATTCCCAGCTCTTTTTTTTTTTTTTTTTTTTTTATTTTGAAATAGGGTCTCAGTAAGTTGCTGAATTGGCCAGGCTGGGCTTGGCCTTGCATTCCTCCTGCCTCAGCCTCCCAGGATGCTGGGATTATAAGGCTGGGCCTGGTGTGGTATTGTTTTGAGCTATGACAGCTGAGTCTCCGAGTGGCTGTGACACTGACCTGGTCTCACATTGCAAGCAGACTGGGACCCAGGAACAGGAAGTTATGGCCAACGAGCGGGCACAGCCGGCTGCTCTTCCACAGAGCCTTAGCAGGGGAGAGACTGCACACATTCCCTCAGCTGGTTTGCGCATCCAGTGCTTCCCACATGGGCAGGAACAGGCTTACAGTCTGCAAGTGGGCTCTGGAAGCTCATGCTGGATTTGAGCACGGCTCTCCTACTGTGGGGCACAGGGCTGCTTGCACTCAGTGCCTCAGTTTCCCTATCTGCAAAGTGGAGCTAAATAGTTCACCCTCTTGGTAAAAGTAATGTCCGGTAAGGTAATCTGAATAAAGCGCTTGTTGTGGATACATTGGTACTGCTTTACCTAGTGAAGAACTGAGAACCCTGTGGGGACCAGCTGCAAGCAGGAACTGCCCTGGTGCTCATACACTAGCACAGGGGGTAGCAAATCTTTTTTCTCTCTCTCTCTTTTTCTTTCTTTTTTTCTTATTTTTGAGGCAGGATCTCACTCTGGGGCCCAGGCTGGTCCTGAACTCAATATGGGGCCCAGGCTGGCCTTGGACTCACGGCAATCGACCTGTCTTAGTCTCCCGAGTACTAGGATTACAGACAGGATTACAGGCATGCACTACCATGCCCGTTTATGTCGTGCTTGGGAATCGAACTCGGGTACTTGGTGCTTGACTTAGCGCTTGCCTAACCTTAACTGGCTAAGCCATTCCTCCAGCCGCTAGGCAACACTCTTGTGTTCACCTCTCACTGACTGTGTGGGCTGGGGCTTGGACCCCAGACTCTCTGAGGTCCCTGGAGCTGTGGGCCCAGTTACATGGTATGAATCGGTACCTGTGAGTGCTGTGCAAACTGTACACGAGGAGTTACAGACCTGAGCTCTACAGTCAGTCCCTGGGACAGGTATGTGCTTAGCCAGGTCACTGTGATCTTCGTGCAGCTGCACTAGTTCTTAGGCGCAGCTCTAGGCGACAGCACTGACCACACTTGGGACATGACTGGGTACACCACTGACCAGGAAAGAACCTGAGTTCCAGGAGAGGCCTTCGCTCGGCCTCTTGCCGTGGGTGACTGGAGTGGTGTCTCTTGCTTCCTTCTGCGCACAGGTGCTCATTCCCACATCCGGGGACTGGGGCTGGACGATGCCTTGGAGCCACGACAGGTAACACAAAGGGCTGCACTGGGAGGGCTGCTCATTAATGGCCTTGTGTAGGGGGCTGCCAGGGCCCTAGGGAGCTAGGAGCTATGATGTTTTTTTGTTTGCTGTGCTAGGGCCTGGACCCGGGGTCTTTTCCACTGAGCTATTTCCCCAACCCTTTTTTTGTCCTTTTTTATTCTGAAACAGGCAGGATCTTGCTAAATTACCCATGCCGAGCTCATACTTGTAATGCTGGCTGGGGTTAGTGGAGCAACCGAACAATTCTAGTACTCTGGGAGGCCAAAGCAGGATCACAAGTTTGAGCCTAACAACTTAACAAGACCCTGTCTCAAAATAGAAAAATAAAAATGGGCCAGGTCTGGTAATGGAGGTCTGTAACCCCAGCACTTTGGGAGGCTGAGTCAGAGTGGTCACAAGTTCAAGCCCGTCCTCAGTAACTTAGCAAGTTAGTGAGACCCTGTCTCAGATAAACAATAAAAAGAGGCTGGGAATTAGCTCAGAGCAAAGGCCCTGTGTTCCATCCCTAGTACCACAAATACTTAGACAGACAGATAGAAATAAGTAGATAAGGCCTGGGAATGTGGCCTTGTGTGAAGACCCTGGTTCCATCTCCAGTACCACAGAACAACAACAACAACAAAATACAAGAACAACAAACAACCCATGGTGCACTTGCCTCAGCCTCTCTGAGCCAAGGTTATAGGCATGCGCCTCAAGAAACAGTTTATCAGTTAGAGCACTGGCACAGAGAAGAGTGTCTGGTTGTTCTCCGAAGGCCCAGGGTTAGGCATGAATTAGTCAGTGCTTTGTCTCCTGGCTGGGCTGCAGTCAAGGGCAGCGGTAGCCCAGTAGAACATGACCTGAAGTGCTCTCTTGCTGCCACCCCACAGGCATCCCAGGGCATGGTGGGGCAGCTGGTGGCCCGGCGGGCAGCCGGCGTGGTGCTGGAGATGATCCGCGAAGGGAAGATTGCTGGGCGGGCAGTCCTCATTGCTGGCCAGCCGGGCACCGGGAAGACAGCCATTGCCATGGGTAAGAGGCCGTGGGACAGGCGTTCTGATCACTGCCAGATGACCTCCCATGGAAGTCAGGGTCAGGTTCAGCTCCATTGAACAAACAGCCCAAAGTCACAATGGCCCAAACCCTTGAAGTTAGGTCTCTCACAAAGGACGTGGGCATGGGCCAGTTGAGGCTCCGTGGGCAGGCAGTGTCCGTGCCATCCTGCGCGCCACGCTTACGCTGCCTCCGGCCTTGGCTCCTGGTTTCCTCCCACACTCAGGCAGCAGGGGGCTTGGAAAAGGCGGGCCTGCGGTGCAAGCGCCCCCGAGGCCTGGCTCCTCGGAAGCAGCTCTGGAGAGCCCCGCATGCTTTTGCTTTTATCTTATGGATGAGAGGTTACTCAGAGGTGCTCACGCTGCTGCAAGAGGGAGCTGGGACATGAATGATTTTTTGTTTTTCATTTGGATCATCGCTGCATTAATAAAAGGGTTCTGGAACTAAGGAAGAAAAGGAAGGCGGCAGTCTGTTGTGATCCACTGGTGGTGTATGCTGTTGGCACTGCAGCTGGCTCTTCTCTTTGTTGAACTCCTGTCTCTCCTTCAGAACCCTACTCAGGCATCTCTGCCTGTGAAGCTTTCCCTGACCTACCTTTCTAACCCCTTACTCTGTCCTGGGCTCCAACTATGGGGCCCGGCAGTGAGAATCAAAGCATCAACCAGATTTTAAGTGAAGAAAAAGCATTTTTGGGGCTGGGAGCATAGCTCAGTGGTTAAAGTGCTTGCCTAGCATGCTCTGGGTTTGATCGATTCCCCAGCCCCACGTAAAAATTAGCTGAGCGTGGTAGCACATGCCTGTAATCCCAGCTCTTGGGAACCTGACACAGGAGGATTGCTGTGAGTTCAAGGCCAGCCTGAGCTACATAGTGAGTTCAGAACAAGCCTGGACTACACAGGGTGATCCTGTCTCAAAAATAAGAAGAAAAGCATTTAAGCTGAGCCTGGTGGCACAGGCTGTAATCCCGGTACTCAAGAGGCTGAGGCAGGAGTGTTGCAAATTTGAGCCTAGTCAGAGCAGTTTAGTAACTTTGGGGAGATTTGTGTAAAAATGTAAAACAAGGACTGGGGGTGTAGATCACGTGAAGACCTTGGGTTCAGTCTTCAAAACTAGGGGAAACATGTAGGGACCTTGGTGTGCCAGGCCTTGGGGTAGACCCAGAGGACAGAGAGCTTAGTTAATTGGAGGCCTTGACTTCAACTAGCTTCTATTATGGGAAAGGTGGCCGTGGCTGTGGTCCCTTCTGAGGTGATGTGTGCCATATGGACAAATGGTTTCTGACCCTAGTGGGAAGGGAAGGGAACGGTGGTGCCAGGTGGCAAGGACAGCTTCTCAACTCAGTGGATACTACCTACCCTGAGGCAGTGTCGTGGATCTGGTGCCAAAAGCCACCTGCTTAGGCAGAGACACCTTTTCCCCAGGCATGGCCCAGGCCCTGGGCCCTGACACCCCATTCACAGCCATTGCGGGCAGTGAGATCTTCTCCCTGGAAATGAGCAAGACAGAGGCGCTGACACAGGCCTTCCGCCGCTCCATTGGCGTCCGCATCAAGTAAGTGTGGGCCCTGGAGTTGGGACACAGTGCTGCTCCTGCAGCGTCAGGTGGCCCCATCCTGGTTGCTACCATTGGCCCAAGCACTCATGGGCATCGGCAGCTCCCAGGCCCTGGGGATCTGCTGAGGCTTCAGGTCTGCTTTCCGGCAGGGAGGAGACTGAGATCATCGAAGGGGAAGTGGTGGAGATCCAGATCGACCGGCCGGCAACAGGCACAGTAAGTGAGAATGCGCCACAGAGGGTGGGGAAGCCCCGCTGAAGCCAGAATCGCGTGGGATGTGCCAGCCAGACCTGAGCCTTCCCTGTGCCTGCAGAGGGGTCAGTTGAGTTGGCACTGGTTTGTCCCTTGGTGAGGGACGTCTGAGCAGCTAGAGCTGAGGCGATGGCATAATGAGAGAGGAGGTCTGGAAGCTTCTCGCATCTGCAGGGCATAGATAGCATAGTGGCCAGGGATGTTTCCCACCTAGCCTCCATGGGACATGAGACTCTCTCAAGGGAGGGATACTGGGATCAAACCAGGGACTTCACACTGAGCTATATCCCTAGCCAATTTTTAGTTTTGATTTTGAGGCAGGGTACCCAACCTGAACTTGAACTTGCGATCCTTCTGCCCCAGCCTCCCAGAGTTACAAGATTACAGAGCTATGCTACCAGGGCCAGTTTAAGAATTTTTGTTGTAAGAACAGGTAGAGGGCTAGAGGAATAGCGTAGTGGTGAGAGTGCTTGTCTAGCAAGCCAAAGGCCCTGAGTTCAGTTCCTTAGCACCACATAAACTGGGTGTGGTGGCGCACACCTGTAATCCCAACATTTATGAGACTGAGTAAGGAGGACTGCTGTGAGTTCATGGGCAGCCTGGGTTACATAGTGAGTTCAGGGCCAGCCTGAACTACAGAGCAAGACCCTGTCTCAACAAACAAACAAACAAACAAAACCCACAAACACCTTATAATCAGGGACTCTTAAGACAGAAACCAAGAGCTTTACCTGCCCCTCAGTCCCCTTTCTGCAGTTTTCCCATCACCCCTTGGGCCTCTGTAGAAGTGACCTTCCCCATCTGAACTCACTTTCTGTGGCCTCCTTAATTTGTCATCCACCTGTGCAGTCGCGGACACTGTGATCTGTCTGGCCTTTTTGTTTTCCTTTCTGTAGCCTGGGGCCCAGACCCAAGGCCTTCTGGCGAGGCGACTGCCAAGGCTTCCTACTGCATGCCTTTTAAGGCTACTAGGTTTCCTGTTCATTCTCTGTTCCACCATTTATGTGTAAATCTTTTTTCTTATTTTTTATTTTATTTTATCTTTTTGATACTAGGATGAAGCTCAGGACTTTCACACTGAGCTATATGCCCAGTCTTTTTTTTATTTTGATTTTGATACAGGCTCTCACTGAGGGGCTCGAACTTGCAGTACTTCTGCCTCAGTCTACCAGAGTACGGGTATCATAGACCTGTGTCCCTAGGCCCAGCTTTGTGTGTGTGTGTGTGTGTGTGTGTGTGTGTGTGTGTGTGTGTGGAGGAGAGATAAAAATCACATAATGTAAAACTGACCATTTTCGAGTGTACTGTTCAGCGGACTGTTACACATTCATGGTGTTGTACAGCCATTGTCTCTCTCCAGTCTGGCCCTTTTCCTTTACCCCCAACAGAAATGGCGTACATTTTGCGCCCTCTCCACCCACCCTCCCTGCCTCGCCCCCCCTCACCGGCCCACTGCGCCTGCAGATTGGCCCACTGGCCATCTCCTAGCAGGAGAGCAGCATAACCAGCATGCTCTTTGGCATCTGGCTTCATGTACCCTCCATCACATTGTGATTTTGTCATGATTTCCACGTTCATCTGTGTTTCTGGTTGTCTTTTATACATTATTTCAGCTGCTAAGGAAATATTTATGAGGGATTGGAAGAATAGCACAGACGTTAGAGTACTTGCCTCGGAAGTACAAGGTCCCGAGTTCAATTTCCCAGCACCACATAAGCCAGATGTGGTGGCTCATGCTTATAATCCCTGCACTTGGGAAGGTGAAACAGGAGGATTGCTGTGAGTTCAGGGCCAACTTGGGCTATATACTGAGTTCAGGACCAGCCTGGACAGCAGATTGAGACCCTGTCTCCAAAAAAAAGAGAAATGTTTGTGAAAGGACAACTTAATACAAGAGTGCTTCTGATGCCCTGACCTAACCCCTGGATGCCTCATTTCTATGTCTTATATAAACACCTTCCTTTTTTTTTCATTCACTCCTTTTTTTCTCCCTTTTTTTTTTTCTGGGGATCGAACCTGAAGCCTTTGCACTATGTTTTATTTTGAGACGCTTTGATGTGTGATCCTTCTGCTTCAAGTCTCCCAGAATCTGGGATACAGGCATATGCTACGACTCTTACCTCCTTATATTTAATGGAAATAGATTTAAAATATATAACTGCATTGTCCAGCAGTTTTCTGTTTTGTGTTTTTGCAGTGTTCAGCTGACTATCTGTGTATACTGTGCCCGTGCTGCCCACTGAGCTATACGTATGGATTTACTTATTTATTTATTTATTTATTTTTGAGACAAGGCCTTTTTTATTTTAGTTTAAGACAAAGTCTCACAAAATCACTAAGCTGTCCAGTCTGGGTTCAAATGTGGGATCCTCTTGCCAGCCTCTTGAGTAGCTGGGATTGCAATCTTGTGCTACCATGTCCTGCTCTGTACTCTCAATTTTTGGTGGGCATGTATTTATGTATTCACTGTTTTGTTTTTCTTTTCTTTTTTGTTGTTGTTTTTTGATACAGGTTCTCTCTCTCTCTCTCTCTCTCTCTCTCTCTCTCTCTCTCTCTCGCACTCGCTCTCGCTCTCTCTCTCTCTCTCGCTCGCTCTCTCTCTAGTCCAGGCTCGTCCTGAACGCAGTGTGTAGCATAGCCTGGCCTGGATCACACGGCAATCCTCCTGCCTTAGCCCTCCAAGTGCTGGTGTTACAGGCATGTGCCACCACGCCCAGCTTACGCAGTGCTGGGAGATGTGTTTGCCAGGCAGGTGCTTTAGCTGTTGAGCAGCGCCTCCACCTGTATTCAGTCTTCGCGTGGAACTTTATCACGTTGGAGTTGGTGTGCGCTAAGCTGCATGCGTTGAAAGTGTTCCACATGTTGAATACCGAGAAGCATGCACATCCTCTATGTCACAGCAAGGCAGAGGGCGTATCTCTCTCGCCAAGAGCCGCCTGTGTCATGGCCATTATGAAGCTTTGTCTGCAGTCTGAACGAGCTATAAGCTCATCAGGGAGCTTCAGGGTGACAGCAGGGCCCTCTGAACCCCTTGCCTGGCTCGTTACCCTCCCAGGGCTCCAAGGTGGGCAAGCTGACCCTCAAGACCACAGAGATGGAGACCATCTATGACCTGGGCACCAAGATGATTGAATCTCTGACCAAGGACAAGGTCCAGGCTGGGTGAGCAATTGGGCCACATGGGGTAGCCAGAGCAGTAGGGAGCTGGGGTCCCTCCCTGTCTCACTGCTGCCCTCCCTCCCGGTGCAGTGATGTAATCACCATCGACAAGGCCACAGGCAAGATCTCCAAGCTGGGCCGCTCCTTCACGCGTGCTCGTGACTATGATGCCATGGGCTCCCAGGTATGTCTGGGGGTGTCCTCACCCTCTTTCCCTGGCCCAGGATATTTCCATCTTCCTTGTCATGATGACCCTGGGTCCCCGTGGTCCTCCTGGGTCTTCCCTATACTCCCAGGAGAGCTGAGATCCTCGGCCTGGAACCACATCTCTGTTTTCCCATGTGGTGACTAGAGTCGTCCGGAAGCTCCGTAACTATCACTGTTCTTCAAAGATCCAAGTCTTGGGCCTAGGGTTCTGGGGGGCCCTCATTAGGCCCCCTGGCTCTGAGGCAGGAGCCCAAGTCTCTCCCAGACAGCACCCTTTGCCTGCCCCCATCTTGCCCTCCCTGCCCTCATTCCCCGTTCCCTCCCTGCAGACTAAGTTCGTGCAGTGCCCAGATGGGGAGCTCCAGAAGCGCAAGGAGGTGGTGCACACCGTGTCCCTGCACGAGATCGACGTCATCAACTCCCGCACACAGGGTTTCCTGGCTCTCTTCTCAGGTCGGCCCCTCCGCTGCCCAGGCTGGCGTCTCAGACACCTGTGCCTTGTGTGTTGGGGTGTGGCTCTGCTTCTCCTGGCCTTGCCTCTTCCTGTACCCCATTAGCTGCTTTTAGTCTTCTCCCTGTGAGAACTTGCCTTGTCCTTCCTCTCTACTGCTGGCCAAGTTCCTCTCTGGGAGGTGCGCTGTGGTAGGTCCCTGCCCGGTTCTGTATGAGCTGCATCCCAGCGCTTATTTGGTGAGTCTCACCAGGTTGCCCAAGCTAGGTTCAAACTGCAGTCCTCCTGCCTCAGCTTTGCACTCATGTCAGGTTCCTGTTTTTATCCCCCACAATCTCAGTTCCTCCTCACTCTCTCCCTGATAGACTGTCTTTCTCAATCCTGTCCCACCCAGTCTGTCCCGGACCCCTGTCTCCTCTCTTGATCCCCTGATGCCACCATCTTCTGCAGGTGACACAGGGGAGATCAAGTCAGAGGTCCGTGAACAAATTAATGCCAAAGTGGCCGAGTGGCGTGAAGAGGGCAAGGCAGAGATTATCCCTGGGGTGAGTGGCCTGAACCTGCAGCCAGGTGGGAGCCCGGGGAGGAGGGGCACTGGTGGCAAGGGTGACGTGTGCCCAATGGCTCCCAGGTGCTGTTCATTGACGAGGTCCACATGCTGGACATCGAGAGCTTCTCTTTCCTCAACCGGGCACTAGAGAGCGACATGGCACCTGTCCTCATCATGGCCACCAACCGAGGCATCACTCGGTGAGTGGGTACAGAGCCCCCCCCCCCCCGAAAGGGTGCCCTGGGCCGTGGGTGTGGCCACAGAGAAAACAGGGGCCGTGGGTTGAACACCTGGCTAGGCCTTTTTTTCCCCAGTGCTTGCGACCAAACCCAGGAGCTTTACCTTGCACCGCATCCCCAGCCCAGTTTTCAGTTTGGTTTTATGGTAAGCTCTCACGCAGTGACTGAGTTGCCCAAGCAGGCTCAAGCTTGCATTCCTCCTGCCTCAGCCTCCTAGAATACTGCTGAAAATGAAATGTGACCTAGAAGGGATGTCTTGGAAATTGTTAATTGAACATTTCCAGTGACATAATTATTTAACTAATTATACTCATTTACTTTAAGATAGGGTCCCATTCTGTAGCCAAGGCCAGTCCTGAACACTATGTAGCTCAGGTTGGCCTCAAACTCATGGCAGTTTTCCTGCCTCAGCCTTCCAAGTGCTGGGATTATATAAAGCCTGCACTACTATACCTAGCTAATTTTTTATGTGGTGCTGGGGGACTCGAACCCAGGCCTTGCGCATATGCTAGGCAAGTACACTAGCTGTAGATAAACCCCAGCCTCCATCGATTTGTAGAATGCAGTTACTGTGAATACTGAAGAATTGGCTGTGTCTCCGTTTACCTGCTGTGAGCCAGCCCTGGTTTGCTTCAGCACAGCAGGAGATGGGACTGGCACAGTCCATTTCCCTGTGCAGCAGGGACTGGGACCTTGATCCAGTAATCCTGGACATAGATACCTGGCTGAGGCCAGTGCCCTGTGGGAGGCTATCCTCTGGGAACTGACGCAGCTGGGGGCGGCTGTACAGTTGGGAGGTGATGTGAGCTGGACCTGAAGGTTAAGCAGTATTTAGCCACTGCGTGGGCTGTGATGCACAGCTGGGGGGAGTGTTCCAATAGAAAAGACTCGGAGCTGGGGTCAGGGATTCCCACCTGATGCCTTCCCTGCCCCTTCCCCAGGATCCGGGGCACCAGCTACCAGAGCCCCCACGGCATCCCCATCGACCTGCTAGACCGGCTGCTCATCGTGTCTACCTCTCCCTACAGCGAGAAAGACACCAAGCAAATCCTCCGTATACGGTGCGGCAGGCTAAGCCCTGTGCCGAGAGCCTGGGGCGTTGTCCTCCCTGGTTGACAATTGAGGAGGTGGAGGTTGGGGTGGGAAGTGAGTGGCTTAAGGGCTCTGGGTATGAGGAAGAAGCGCTGAGCCTCATGGCCGAGGCTTCTAATCCACAGATGGGGACTGCTGGGGCCCCACCTGGTCAGGTTCAAAGTCTGGCCCAACCCTTGCCTAAGGGGCTCTGAGGAGAGAGAAGGGCCTGGATTGCTGTGGCCATTTCTTCTGCTGCAGCCTCTTAGTGCCTGATTGGCCTGCCTGCAGGTGTGAGGAGGAGGATGTAGAGATGAGTGAGGATGCCTACACTGTGCTGACCCGCATCGGGCTGGAGACATCCCTGCGCTACGCCATCCAGCTCATCACGGCCGCCAGCCTGGTGTGCCGGAAACGCAAGGTCAGTGGCTGAGGCGGCTGTGGGGATCAGGACCCTCCTTTGGCCTCCAGGCGCTGAGTTCTGGAGTTCATGCTGGCTTCGCGCTTGCAGTGATCCTCCTGCCTCAGCCTTTGGCTGCTGAGATTACAGACATACATACACCACCACATCAGGCTCTAGAGAATATTTTTTCAGAGGCAATGAGTTCTCATCCCTTGTGTTTCTGTGTCTCATGGTCTGACACACAGCATCTGTTGACCACACATAGGTGCTAAGTCTGTCTCACACTTTCTCAGGTGTAGACACAGAGAGCCTGGGCCCTCAGCCAGGAGTTGATCGAGACAGGAGTTGGACCCAGGAAATCTGGCCCAGAATCCGCCCTTGCCTGTCCTCCTACTGCTAGGTTTGGGGGGTGATGTGAGCCCTGGGAGTCACAGGGGAGGATCAGCTAAGGACTTCCTCCCTCACCAGGGCACAGAGGTACAGGTAGATGACATCAAGCGAGTGTACTCACTCTTCCTGGATGAGTCCCGCTCCACGCAGTACATGAAGGAGTACCAGGACGCCTTCCTCTTCAATGAGCTCAGTGAGTGGCCCCCTGTGCCCTGCTGTCCCCTTGGCATCCTTGGTGTAAGAGGTGGGGAGCTTGGTGAGGAGAGCTTCCAGCCACCCTGACCACGTGACCTTCCCTCCCCCACAGAAGGTGAAACCATGGACACCTCCTGAGCTGAATGTCACCCCTTTCCCTACCCCAACTTTGTTTTCTACCAGAGTTTAGACACTGTGAATTTGTTTAAAAAGGATTTTCAACTGGACTCATGGTATGTGTTGCCCTGACCCCACAGAAATACACCCCAGGAGTGCTGGTGGAGAAGACTTTATTGGGAGGGAGGGAGAGGAGCTCTTGCAGGATCCAGGAGCAGGGGCAGGGAGAGCTGGCCAGAGGGACCCTAGAGGAGGAGGCCTGGGAGGTGGGGGGAGTCACAGGTCAAGGGCTGGGCCCTGGGACCCCCACAGTCAGAGCTGCTGAGGCGACAGGGACCACAGTGGCAGCTGAGGGCCACAGGGAAGGAGACCACAGGGTCCACACCAGGTGGGCAGCCAGGGAGTCGAATGGAGGTAAAGCGCAGCTCATGGTAGGTGCACACTGGCTGCGGCACAGGTGGCAGGGCAGCTGGCAGCACTCGCACCTGGAGAGCGGGATGGGAGTGGCAGCGGGGCATCTGTGTGAGCTGGGAGTCCGAGCTCCCCTGCTGTCCTCTAGATCCCAGACTCGACTCTGTGGAGTCCTCCACACATCCTTCCCGCACTCCCAGAACTAACTCCAGTTCCCCTGCCCAGGAGCCAGACCACCCTTCTGCTTCGGTGCCATCTCCTGTCTCGTGTAGCGAGGTACTCCCTGCCCACCCTGGCAGCTCACCATGCTAGGGCAGTAGCCAGCACAGATGCTCGTCATGACGGTGATGCACAGTGGGCAGGCCTCCTTCTCCACAGCCAGGCTGGCATTGATGGGCCGGCAGAGGGGCCGTGGTGGGCCCCTGGAGGCCCCTGTCCGGCTCGTGCTCAGCAGCAGCCACAGCAGCAGCCCCTGGGACAGGGCCAGCACCTCAGGCTTGCCCAAACCCTCTCCCTTCCATCGGAGCGCACATTCAAGGCAGGGCCCTGCCTGGTGTTCCACTTAGGACCCACTCTAAACCACCCCACAGCCCAAGAGACCCTCAGTGTCCCTGTGCTGCCCCACCCCTTCCCTCCTGGGGGAAGCACCCCTTGGCAAGAGGCTTCCTTCTTAGGGCACGGTCTGCACCTCTTCATGCACATCTGGCCTGAATGCAGGGGTGGGTTCCAGGGCCTGCAGTCTTACCTGAAGCATCTCCATTCTCAGTGCCTCCCCTACCTGTCTCCCTGGCTTTATACCTCTGGGCTGTGGGGGTGGCAAGGCCACCAGGTGGTGGCAGCAAGCAGGGGTAACCTGGACACTAATCCCCCTGGGGGCGAGAAGCGGACAAGGTCATGGAGGCACAGCACCGGCTCCAGTGTCCAGGGTGAGACACCACTGTACGTGACTTCACGGGCTCAGTACTCATAGGAGTGGATCACAGTCGCTGTTGCAGCCATAGGAAGTGGGGTGCAGAAAGCCTGGCCTCCGGGAAAGGGAGGCGAGGAGGATTCTGTAGGCCGCTCCTCTGACTTGGGAAAGGTTCTGGGGCCAGCAGAGACAGACTGCAGTCTAGCTTGTTCACCCAGCTAGTCCTAGAGGGCCTTCACATTACAGTGCTGGGTTCAAGCCCAGCGTGGGCCAGGTAGCAAGAGCCTTAAAGTCCAACTAGAAACTGGGCTGGGTGTAGCTCAGTTGAAGGCCCTGGTCTCCACCCAGTGTCACTCAAAGAATAACAAATCACTGTAGGGAACACAGCGTGCTGGCACCCGGGCCCCCTAAGGAGACTCAGCCAGAGCACCTCCCCCACATCCAACCTCCCCCAGTGAAGATGCGGAGAGGGCCCCGGAAGTGGGCGGGGTTTAAGCGTTTAACTCGCGAGATAAGGTAAGTTCCACCTCCTCTCCCTCGAAGGGCAAGTCCCACCTGCCCGACTTAAGTTTCCCCGGGAAGAGTGGGCGTGTCTCTGCCTGACCCACCCCACGTGGTGGGCGGCCCTGCAGCCGTTGGGAACCCGTCCTGGCAAGGTCTTGGCCCCGCCCCACGGCTCAGGGGCAGAGCCGGTCGGTCCCGCTCACACCAGCTCGCACCGCTCCCTGCCGTAGCGCGAGTACTCAGTGCTGTAGGCTTTCGGCACGCTGTAGATGCCGGGTAGCGGCTTCCAGTGGGGGCCGACCCAGGGTGCTTCCAGCGGGCAAAACCCGTCAGGCCTGCCAGGTGGGTGCAGCGGGGCGCTGTAGGACTCCTGAGCCAGAGACAGGGCCCCGCGGTGCGGCACGGCCGGCGTCGCTGGGCGCACGCAAGGCAGGCGGACTCGCGGCAGCTGCGGCCCGTGTCCCCAAACCTGAGTCGCCTTCTGGAAGTTCCAGCAGGTCATTAAGTCCTGGCGCGGGTATCCCGACAGCTCCTTCCTGTGGATGACATTCAGAACTCTGCCCCAAAGGGCATTGCAGACCCGAACTCCTGCATTGCTGGCGAGGGCACGCGCACGGGAGCCAGAGAGAGACCTCTTAGGAAGGGGGCTAGGAGTCTCGGAGTCTGGGAGCCTTAGGAGTCATAAAACTGGGACTTTTGCAACCTTGGTGAAGCGTATTAGGGGGCTCCAGTATCGAATGAGGCTCTGATAAAGGCTCTTCGCGTCCCTCCCCCCAAGCAAATCCATGGCTTTCTGTCGGCCTCTGCAGGCTCCTGTCCCTCCCGAGGCCTCTCTGGACCTCAACAGCTCCATGATGCAGCGCCTGCCTAGTATGCAGCGAGGCGCCCGGGTTTGGTTCCTGGCAGAGGATGGGGCGACACTGAGTGCTAAAAGGTGGAGCTGGACTGGAACTGTGGTTCTTGCTGAGCTCAGAGGCGACGGTGTGGCCTGCGTGGGAGGGCGGTGTCTGGCAAACACGCGGGACTCACTGCGGGTACAAGCGGAAATCCCTGGCCGTGGTTGTCAGGTAGAGCCGATGGCGGTCCAGGACACCGTGGTCAGATGCGAGGAAAGGCCAGCCGGCCAGCTCCGAATTCCCCGTCCCGGGAGCTAGAGCCTGGGGGGGCTTGGAGGCGCAGGGTGGGCACTAAAGGCCAAGCCCAGGGGTTCCGGACTTACAAACTGTTTTCTTCAGCCTCGACAGCTCTTGTGAGCTAGAGGTACCGCTTGTCCCCAGAATCAGAATCCTTCCCGACTTTCCACATCGGCTGTTTTAGCAGCTTCGGTCCAAAAATCAGAACTCCTATATGCCCGCCTCCCTACCCCGCCACCTTCCGCCCCAATCCAAACACATCCAGCTAGCCTAGGAGCTAAGATCCAAGCCGCAGCCGAAGTGGTAGAGCTGGCCTGTAATCCTAGCACTCCCGCAAGATCTCATTCGAGCCACTTAGCAACTTCCTGATGCCCTATCTCAAATTTTTAAAAACAGGGGCTGGAGGAATAGTAATCCCAGCACCCAGGAGGCTGTGGCAGGAGAACTGCCCTGAGTCCAAGGCCAGCCTGGACTACAGAGTGAGACCGTCTCAAAAAAAAAATTTTTTTTTAATGGGCTGGGGCATGTAGCTCAATGCTCGGTACCGGAGGAAAAAAAAATACCGGCAGTGACCATAGCATCTAAAACATAAAACATTCCTAGTTCCGCCCCAGCCAAACCTTGGTCCTGGCGACACTCTGCTGCGATTCCACTTTATTTTTGCTTCACCAAGTAAATCTCGCCCCGCCCCTCATCCATACCTGGTCACCCAATGTTCCAGTCCACCTCTGGGAACAATAAGCGACCAGCCCCGCCCTCCCCTCCTACAGCCCTCAGCTACCTTTGCAACCAGCCTGGAAGCGGGAATTTCCATCCCTTCCTCGCGGCCCCGCCTCGGGAGCACCCCTAGTCCGCCCCTAGGCCCCACCCTGGACGCAGAATTCCTGCCCCGCCGGGATCTCCAGGTCCAGTGCCTAACCTCGAGCGGCTCGGGAGCGCCCCAGGTGCCCCCGACCCCGCCGCCGCCGGGTCTCTCACCCCTACCTGGGAGGGGCTCTCGGGGTGAGGGTCTTTGAGCTCCGGAGGCAGGCACCCCGCGGGCCAGTCCTTGTACTGGGCCTTCGTCTCGCTACTCTGTTTTATGGTGATGGGGAGTCGCCAGCCGTGGTGTCTAAGCTGCGGTAAGGCGACCCACAGAGGGGTCAGGGCACTTGAGCACGGTCCCCGGGCCCATCTTCCCTGCGGACCCTGGAATCCCAGAACCTTACCTTTTCTCCTAAACCCTTGATCCCCATTGTCCGTGCGGGGTCCCCAGGCTCCGTGGCCCGGGGCTGCCTGTAGGGCCCACCGTGGGTCTTGGGCACGTGAGCAGCGCCAGAGGTCGTCTCCCATCTGCTGATGACTTCATCAAAATCCCAGATGTGTAGACCCTGCTTGGCGGCAGGGGGCAGAGGTTCCGCGACCGTGGACTGGGGGACACATCGCAGCATGTCAGCTAAAGCGCCTTGGGAGTCGCCCCCCCCCCCTTTCCCTTCCCCAGCCTCTGGGCTCCTGTCTCAGCCCCAAGACCCCAGGACCTTCTCTTTCAGGCAGCCAGTTCCCCCTTCCCTTCACTCCCAGGACACTAGGTCACAGCTCTAGAGTCCTCTGTCCTCACCTGGACCGTGGCCGGGGGAAAGGACACAGGGGAGATAACGTGGTGGGCAACACCACTGCTGGTGAGGTGCCAGGTAGGCCAGTATCCAGGCATGTCCATCCCAGAGATGGGGGACCACCGGGGACCACAGCACAGCGGTAGCGTCCTGCGGCCATCATTCTCCCTCCACAGGTAGCCAGGCATATCCTGGCTTGTTGTGGCGGTTGCCCAGGGTGACAGAACCCTCCCATCCCCAACCCAGCCAATGAAGGTCCTGTCATAGACCTGGAGAAGAGCCTGGGACTTTCAAAGGAGGCCTGAGACCCCCAAGAAGGGCACAGAAACAGAATTATAAGGGTGGAAGGGGTGGAGACTCAGAGACAGGAAAACAGAAAGTGGGGCCAGGGGTAAAGGGAAGCAGGAAACCCTGGGAGGCGGGGCAGAGGGAAGACAGGTGGGGATCGCGGCGAGAGGGGGTGACGAGGGAGGCTCCTCAGCACATCAGGAAATCCCTGAGAAACACCCTTTCTCAGTCTAGAGTCCAGTCCCGTGGTTGCCCCCACCCCCAACCATCTGCCAGGCCTGCCCACCTCAGAGTAACAACTTCCAGACATCCTGGTGTCCCCCCTCGTGCGCGGAGCCCAGCCCACATCTGCCCCCCTGCCTGCCTTTGATTTGGCTGAAAACTTCCACCTGGGTGTAGGGAGGCGGGAACCAAGAGCAACAGCCCCTGAACAGAATACATGGGGAAATATTTAGAGGCAAGAAAGAGGGGGGTGAGCTAGGATCCCAGAGACAGGAGACACAGGAAGTTAAGAGGACAGGGACAGCAGGGACAAGAAAAGGGTAAGGTGTAGAAGCAGAGGCAGTGACCCTGACATCCTGGGGCCTAGTCTCCTGGGAGAAAGGGATGTCTAGGTCCTTGGTGCAAAGCTGGACCTAAAAGAATGTGTGTGTGTGAGCCATGTGTGGTGGTGCAGGCCAGTCATCCCAGCACTCTGGGAGGCTGAGGCAGGGGGGCTTGCAAATTCAGGCTCCACCTTTAGTGATTTGGCATGAGGGTGTCTCAAAACAAATGATAAAAAGGACTGAGAATGTTGCTCAGTGTGAAGGCCCTTGTGAGTGTGTGTGTGTGTGTGTGTGTGTGTGTGTGTGTGTGTGTGTGTGTGTGTCTGCAAGAAGTGTGGGGTAGGGCTGGAGGAATGGATCATCAGTTAAAGCACTTTCATGGTGGTGCACTCCAGAGGCTGAGGCAGGTGGATTGTCCTGAGTCCAAGGCCAGCCTGGGCTACACCAGTAAATTCAGGACCAGCCTGAGCTACAAAGCAAGACCTATCTCAAAAAAAGAAAAGAACAAAAAAGTAGTGTAGGGCTGAGGTCATCATAGCTCAGTGGTTTTAGCTCTTGCCTAGCAAGCGCAAAACCCTGGGTTCAATTCCCCAGTAACACGCAACTTGGGTATGGTGGTGCATGCCTATAATTCCAGTGCTTGGGAAGCGGAAGCAAGAGGATTGCTTTGGGTTCACAGAGTGAGACACTGTCTCCAATGCACACAAGTGCAGGACAATGGGGTGTAACCCACAAAGAGGTGTTTTGAGAGTGTGAGGCTTTCCTTTTCACCTCACCATGAAGAGCTTTTGGATGGTTGGAGGAATACCAGAGTAGTTAGAGTGCTTGCCCACCGAGCACGAGGACCTGAGTTCAATTCTTCAGTATCACATATTGCTGTGAGTTCAAGGCCAGCCTGAACTAGTGGCCAAGATTGTCTCAAAAAAAAAAAAAAAAGTTTTCAGTCAAGTCCTTTGCCTCCTCTGCCCCATTCTCTTTCTTTCTGATATAGGATCTCATTCTAGTCCAAGCTGGTCCTGAACTCGCTGTATACCCCAGGCTGGCCTCGAACTCATGGCAATCCTCCTGCCTCAGGCTTCTAGTGCTGGGATCACAGGTATGCTCCACCATGTCCGGTTTATGTGGTGCTGGGGAATCAAACGCAGGTCCTTATGTTTACTGGGCTACTCCTCCAGCTGACTGTGCTATTCCTCCAGCCCCGCCACCATTGTTCCATCCTACCAGTCCATTCTGCAAGGACAGAAAACTGAGGCTGCCTTCTGCAGCCTGCCTCAGGGCCATACTGACCCATAATACCATTCAGCCTTCCAGACCCCCTTTGTAGGATTCCCCTGGCCCTGCCCAGAGCCCATCCACATCTAGTAGGCCCTGATCCTACCCAAGGAAGAAGCATCTGCTCAGAATCTCCTATCTTACCCAAGTTGGACAATTTTAAGGTCTTGTTTGTTTTGGGGTATTTACTGGTGGTGTGATTCTGATGAGGACTGAGCCCAGGCCTTCACACTAAGCTACATCTTAGCCTATTATTAGTTTTGATTTTGAGACAGGGTCGCACTAAGTTGCCCAGCCTGGCTCTGCAGAGTGCTGGGATTATGGGTCCGTGCCACTGGGCCTGTACTGGTTTTTTGTTCTACTTTGTTTTGTGCTGGGGAATCAAACCCAGGATCTTGCTAGACAGGTGCTCTAACCACTGTGCTACTCCTCAGCCCCTGGACCTGTTTTACAAGGAAAAGACATAGAAACTTGACTCCAGCTGCCTGTGCAGGGCTGAACTCTCTCTAGCATCCTGACCTCTCCTCATTCAAACCTGTTTGTACTCTCACTGTGTTGGGTAGTTTATTACCTCAAAACAGAAAACTGTATTCTTTTTTTTTCTTTTCTTTCTTTCTTTTTTTTTGAGACAGGGTCTCGCTCTGTGGTCCAAGCTGGTCCTGAACTCACTTCAGAGCCCAGGCTGGCCTTGGACTCACAGCAATCCTCCTGTCTCAGCCTCCCGAGTGCTGGGATTACAGGCATGCACCACCATTTTTTTTCTTCTTATTGTATTAAAGATTGAAACTAGGACCTTCACAATGAACTACACTGTGCTGTATTCCCAGCCCTTTTTGTGTATGTGACAAGGTCTCACTTTGTAGTCCCAGCTGGTTCTGAACTCACTGTATATCCCAGGCTGACCTCAAACTCTGAGCAATCCTCCTGCCTCAGCCTCCAGAGTGCTGGGATTACAGGTATGGGCTACCACGCCCAGTTTGTGTGGTGCTGGGAATCGAACTCAGGTACTTAATGCTTGCTAGGCAAGTGCATTAGCTGTTGAGCTGTTCCTCTAGCTCCTACCTCAGCCTCTTGAGTACTAGAATTACAAGCATGCCTCACCAAGTAGAGCTTATGTGGTGCTGGGGAGTCGGACCCAGGGCCTTGAGCTTACTAAGCAAGTGCTCTAACCGCTATACAATTCCTCTGGACCCAACATGTTCCAGTTTCTATTTTACTCCACCACTTTTTTTTTTTTTTTTTTTTTGAGACAGGGTCTTACTCTGTATCCCAAGCTGGTCCTGAACTCGCTATGTAGCCCAGGCAGGCCTTGAACTCATGGCAATCCTCCTGCCTCAGCCTCCTGAGTACTGGGATTACAGGCGTGTGTCCCCGCACCCAGCTTCCCACCCACTTCTGGACTTCCTTGCATTTCTTCCAGAGTGGGCCAGGCAGTGTCCACTAAGATTGAGTGGTTAGCAACGTAAATCCCCAGGCCTCTGAGGCTCAAATCCACAAGAGTTGATCTGAAGAGTAATGTATTAGGGCTGATAAACAATAAGCACACAGTAATTACCAGTTACTCATATCAATGTTATTATCATGATTATCCTCATGTTCTTCCAGAAGGACTATTTGTCCTTTGAAACCCCATTTGGTTTCATCACATAATCCTGCATGGATTGAGCTCTCAACTCTGTAATCATTTAAGTTCCCAAACTGAGGTCTTTAGAGCAGCCAGGCCATCCCTGAAGTCCCTCAGTATTCAGATCTTTTTTCTTCCAAATCAGTCCCAGGCATGGGCCTCACGCCCGGCCAGTCCGACTGAGTAGCGTGCAGACACAGGCAGTGTCGATTCGAATCCAGCGCCAGCCCACACGGCCCTGGGCATCAGCAGTCAATGCCCGCACATAGGACTGCTTGGCCTTGCACTCGGACACCCAGTGTCTCCGGTCCACGCCTCGGCAGCCCCCTCCACCTACACCTGGGCCACCTTCTCCAGCATTCTCTGCCTTGCAGCGTGTCTCAAAGAAGTATTGACGGAGGGGGCTGCCACCAGCTGCGGGCACCTCGCCCAGCACCTCCACCTCACGTCCACGCAAGTCCACAGCTGTCCGGCGGTCTGTCACCCAGCCGCTCACTGCATCACAAACAGCCAGCTCACCCCTTCGACTCGCTGGTGCCGTCTCACTCACCCCGCGCCGACTGCGGTTGGCTGGCACACCTGCGGGCTCTCCAAAGGCCCCGGCCTCCAGCAAGAAGAGCAGGGGAGGCCCAGCAGGGGCCCCTCTAGACAGGGCTACACGGGGAGACAGGAGGTCCCACTCAGGGGCCGGAAGTGGGGGCAGTGTTGAGGGTGGGGAGTGGGAGTCTACTGGGGCCCTGGGGAGGAGGGAGAGGAGGAGGATGGGGAGGGAGCAGCAAGGATGGGGGAGCATCTCTGAGCACCTGAAAATAGAGAGGGCCGGGGTTAAAGAAGAGGTGGGAACCCCATGAAGGCCTGCATCCAGGACTGAGAGGAAGCCCCCAGTTCTGGGATTGGGTAATGCCTAGCTTCTAGATGAATCATTATTCAACAACTATCTACTTACCTTTTTTTCCCCCCAGTACTAGAGATGAAGCCCAGGGTCTTTTTATTTTTATTTATTTTGTTTTTTGAGGCAGGGTCTCACTCTGTAGTTCAAGCTGGTCCTAAACTTTCTGTGTAGACCAGATTGGCCTCAAACTCATAGTAATTCTCCAGCCTCAGCCTCCCGAGTGCTGGGATTACAGGCATGCACCACCATGTCCAGTTTATGCGGTGCTGGAGAATCTAACCTGGGACCTTATGCTTGCTAGGCAAGCAATTTAATCACTGTGCTATTTCTCCAGTCCCTATTTTTGATTTTCAAACAGGGTCTCACTAAGTTCTTAAGTTGCCCAGGCTGGGCTCCAGCTTGCAGTTCTCCTGCCTCAGCCTCCAGAGTGCTGGGATTACTGGCCTGCACCACTGGGCTCCAGTGCAAGGACTAGTACTTTATAGCCAAGCAGACTGGAAAGTGCTGGCGCAGAAACGTGGAGCCTCACACCAGGCAGCCCAGTCAGCCCATGGCAGGGGTGGGACTCGAACTCTGAGCAACTGCGTTTTGCCCTGTAGGCCTCTAAGCGCTTGAGAACCCTACCTGAGACTTGCACCCGGAATCTGGAATTCTAGAGACCCACACTCAACTCAAAATACTCCCCCTCCCACGCCAGGCTTCCATGGCCCCGTGGCGAAAGTCAAGGCCTGGCAGGACGAGGATACAGCAATTTTTTCTACATCTTGGAAGCCTGGAAGGAGAGCAGGTGGTGGTGGTTACCAGACCTGTCAGCGCCTTCTCCACCTCTGAGGTCCCGGGCAGGGGGACCCCGCGCTCTGCGGGGCCCCTGTGGAGGACACGGGGGGCCCCCTCCTTCCTGACATCTCAGGCGGGGGAGGGGGCAACCACCTGGGGGAAGAAGGCGACAGACAGGTTACCGGCATATCTCCTCCCCAGAGCGCCAGACGCCGGAGCCAGGCCCCGCCGCCAGGTGACGGCTCCCGGCTGGGACGGGAAGCAGATGGGGGAGGAAGAGGGTAGCGGAGCCGCCCCCGACGGAGCAGGCCGGCAGATTCCACCTCCGCTTCCCCGTCGCCGCCGGCGGGCGGGGCGGGCCAGCAGCCGGGCCGGGGCGCGCGGCCGAGGCCGGTGCCCCAGGCTGCTCCCTGGAATGCGCGCCGCTCGCGGGACAGGCCGGGGCGCGCCCGGGCTCCGGCGGCACATACCTGGCGCGGCGGCGGACGGGGAGTGGGGGCGCGGGTGGACGGGCCGGGCCGGGCCGGGCGGCGCGTCCCCAGCCGTGTCCCCTCGGACCCGCCGTCCCGGGCCTCGGCTGCGCCCCCCGTCGGCCCGGGAGTCCGGTCCCGGGGGCCGCCCGCCCAGGCCAGGCTGCCACCGCCTCCGTCACCTTAGACCCGCGGGCCCGGGCTTCCCGGCGCCTCCTCCGTCAGACCCAGAAGTCCCGGAGTTCGGTCCCCTCCTCCCGGGTACCCCGAGAGGCGACTGCCCAGGGTCCTGCCCTCCTCCGCCCCTAGGACGCGGGCCGGGGTCCCGGCTCCCCCGCGCCCGCCCGCCTGGGACCCGCGCTCCATAGCTGGGGCTCCGCCCTCCTGCCTCAGTTTCCTCCGCCAAGCCCCGCCCCCGCCGGCCCCGCCCCCGGCCCTCCCCACCCGGGGCCGGGCGACCCGGCGCGGGCATCCCGGGAGGCGGGCGGAGGCTCTCACCTGGGGCGTCCCCCTCTGCGCCCGCGGCCGCCCTGGCCGCCGCGCCTCCGCCTCCCGCTCGCCGGCCGCAGGGACGCCGCTGGCCGCCGGCTCCGCCGCTGAGCTCGCGCGGGCCTGGGTCGGGCCGGGGGCGGGGCGGCGCCCGTCGGCGGAGGAGGGCGGGGATCCCGCCTTGCACGCGCGTGCCGGGACCGTGGCGGCCCGCCTGGCTCGCCCAGCCCGGCCCGCCGCAGGGCCAGGCCGCCGCGCGCAGCCCCTCCTCCCTCAGACCCGGGGTCCCCCAGCCCTCCTCCCTCAGACCCGGGGGTCCAGGCCTGAGATTCCTAGAGAGTCTTCTGCCAACTCACTGTCAGCCCCGGGGGCAGATTCCCACCCTCTGCTCTCATCCCCACTTTCCCAGGATCCCGCCAGACATTAACCAGCTGGGCTAGGGCAGCGATAAGGCCCGACGCCCTGAGACAGTGGATGTGGGGACTCTCCCACGTAGTCCTGTGTCCTGGAATTTCCTGGATGGGGACTGGGGAGAGGGTCTTGTCCTGTGCTCAGATGATAGAAATTCAAGGTATAAAGAACTCAGAGACAAGGATGTCTTTCGAGAACCTAGGGAAATAGTGGCAGATGGAGGGGGGCAAGTGTACAAATGAAGAGGAGAGAGAGCCAGAGGGGCATGCACCCCAGGAGGAGGCAGGACTCCAGGAGGAAGGATAAGGCCTCAGAAAGACTCTAAGAAACAGTTGGGACGAGGCCAGAGTGTCCTGGGACAGTCCCATGGGTGGCAGAGACCTTCACCCTAGGACTCCACTCCCCTCCTCCAGAGCTATTTTTAGGGGAAAGCTGACACTGCCTTAGGGGGTCATCCTGCACCTCTCCCTCAGCCTAAATATAGCATGGCAAGGTGGCAGGAAGGGTGTCCCCGGATTAAGGTGTTCTCTCCGCCCCATCACAGCCAACACACAAGGCAGCCCTAGTTGTTTACTGGAGGTGGGAAAAGGCCACTTCCCAGTCTTGTGTGTCCCTTCCGGTCACCTCTGTGACCTCTCTCTACTTTCCCACAGGGCACGTGCTAGGCAAGCACTCCCTAACTATAGATCCACGCCCCAGCCGCCCCAGCCACCACATTGTTATTATATTCAGCCATTCTCAAACTCTTCCCACCACCTGCACTTTCTTCTCTCTTGTATGAAAAGGGGGCTAGATGAAAACCCAGCTTTCCAAACTAGATTCCTTCCCTGCATTTTGATTGGATAGGTCCAGATTAAGGTGTATCCTCCTGCCTCTCCCCCTCCAGTTTCTCTCCCTGGTGCCTGTAATAAGAATTTATAATCCCAGCACTCTGGGAGGCTGAGGCAGAAGGACTCTAAGTATCAGCCCAGCCTGGGGATCTTAGTGATTTAGAAAGACTCTGTCTGGAAACTAGACACACTAAAAATGGGATGGTGGGGTGAGTCTGGGATATAGCTCAGCAAAGTGCTTGCCTAGCAAGCGAAGGCCTATGGTCAATTCCCCAGCACCACATATTCTGGGCATGGAGGTACACACCTGTAATCCCAGCACTCAGGAGGCTGAGACAGGAGGACTGTTGTGAGTTAGAGGCCAGTGAGATCAGGACCAGCCTGGACTACCAGGTGAGGCCTTATCTCAAAAACAAAAACAAATAATGGGCTGGGATGTAGTTCACTGTGAAGGCCACAGGCTGGATGTGAGAGAAAGAAGAAAAGAAAGAAAAACTGTAACTGGGGAGAGGTTGTAACTAAAAATAATGACAATGACACAGTTGTAAACCACAGGATAGGTTTTAATAAATTAACACAAGTGCCTTGACTGGTGCCTGGCACCGAGGAGGCCCAGTCCATGTTAGTGACTGTAACCATCTGTTCCTCTAAATAGCCCTTAGTTCTAAAAGACTTGGAAAATATTTGGCTTTGTGACCTTGGGTGACCCCATCCCCTCTGAGCATCAGTTTCCTCATCTCTGAGGCCTGAGGATACTGAGGTCAGCAGGTCTCCGTGCAGCAGCAGGCTATGGGGACCTGTGGACCCAGGCTGTCTGCCATCAGCCTGGTCTGGCGACATCCTGTGTGACCTTGGGAAGCCACTACCCTGCTTAGACACTGGAAGACACTGAGACCCTCAGACTGCCTGACAGCTCTCCTGAGCTGCGGGAGGAGGTGTCATCCCTGATATAGGGTCTCTTAATGATTCTGAGAACACAGACCCTGTGATTCTCTCAGGCTCCAGGCACCAAAACGTCTTCGTTTGTGTTGCTGTTTGGTTTGCCCTCTTTTGATTCTCTTTCTCTAAGTCTCTGTGGTCTTACTCTGGCATCTGGCTCCCTTTCGGACTGACTGATACCCCTGACTCTAGGTCTACAACTCTGGCCCTTCTCTCTGGATCTCTGTTCCTCCTTATGTCCCCACTGTCAAGGTCTCTGTCCCTCTCTCTGGGTATCTCTTCCTGCCTCTGTCTCAGTCTCTCTGTCTCCCTGGGTCTTTCTCTTCTTACTTTCTATTTCTGTGCCCAGCACCCCATCAACACTGGACTGAGAACAGCTAATTTTCTCCCTGTCTCTTCCCCAGGAGCTCTGGCCTCTGCATCCCCATGGTCCCCCACAGGAGGAGGGACAGATAAACCAGCAGTTCAAATGGCAAAACTAAGCCCATGTGGAGTAAGTGGAAGGCACAGCTCTACCTTCCCAGTTCCCTCTGAGTCCCCCTGTTTAGATAAATACAGACTCCAGCCCATACCCACAGCAAAGAAGAGAGGATGCGTGTTTCTGTGCAGAACCCTGATGACCCTGCCACCCTGCCCCATGACAGTGCTGTTTCCTTGGTTGGCCTTGATGCTCCCACTAACATGCTCCATGGCTTGCATACAGAGTCCAATTTGACCCAATGTGACCACAGGACTCACAATGACAACTTGGCATGCTGCAATGTCCCGACTGAACTGCCCTAAAAGACTGCTTTCACAACTCACATGGCCCTGAAGATGTCCCCGCCACATAAATCTATACAACCCAACCCAACAGCACCCTAAGGGACAAACTCAATCCCAATTCCAATCCAGCTTGCCCCATCATGACCTAAAAGGCTCACATTCCAGCACTTCTCTCTCCTACACGACTCACAAGTTCACAGACCCTAAAATAACATGGCCCTAGAAGAAATACGAAGCCACACAGTGCTCAATGTGTGCAATGCAGTGGCACCATGCATGGCTACAGGTCAACTGTCACAATACCTGACTTGACCCAACATGGCCCTAGGACACTCATAGCCACAGAACCCTGGCTAACACAGCTGGACAACACTCACCTGACCCAACATGGACTGAGGAACACACAACAGCATATGACCAAACCTATCTCGGCACTACCCTAGGAGCTCTGCACAGCTCAACGAAACCAGGAGCCCCCTGGACTCAATACAAATTGTCATTTATTCCTATTTCAGGGTTTTCTTTCATTTTTGAGGTATTGGGATGGAGTCCTGGGCCACCACACTGAGCAACTTCCCCAGCCCATTTTGATGGTTGACCTTGAGACAGGGTCTCAGAGAGTCACTGAGATGCCCAGGCTTGTAATCCTCCTACCTCAGCCTCCCAGGGTGTTAGTATTACAGGCCTCTATCACCCAGCCCAGGTTTGTAGCTATATTCAGGAGGTACCCATAGCAGCTACCAAATCACACAACTCAAGACCCAACAAGACTCAATGTTCCCCACTTGGTACCATTAGCCTAGCTCTTCCTAAACCCAATCCCCTCCCCCTTCTTTCCTTCCCTTCTCCCTCCCCCCTCCCTACCTCCAAGGAGGTATGAGGTCCTGCAGACCCCAACTGTCCCTCACACTTCAGTGACGAGGTGTTTCCCAGGAGGGGCCCAGATTGGAGGTGGCAGCTCAGACACTTCTCCATCCACTAGCCCATTAGCCTTGCCATCCAGTGTGCCACAGGGCTGCGTATCCACGTGGCTGTACATCCCCGCCTCTTCGCCCTCTGTCTCCCGGTGGTAAAAGTAGCTGAAGTTGGAGACAATGACTGGCACAGGCAGGGAGATGGACAGCACTCCTGCAATGGCACACAGAGAGCCCACGATCTTGCCACCCACAGTGACGGGCGCCATGTCTCCATAGCCAACCGTGGTCATGGTGACCACTGCCCACCAGAAGGACTCAGGGATGCTAGTGAAATGGGAGTCTACACTGTCAACTTCAGCAAAGTAGACTGCGCTGGAAAAGAGGACCACCCCGATGAAGAGGAAGAAGATGAGGAGGCCCAGCTCACGCATGGAGGCCCGAAGCGTCTGGCCCAGAATCTGCAGGCCCTTTGAGTGCCGAGACAGCTTGAAGATGCGGAAGACACGCACCAACCGGATGACCCGTAGGATGGCCAGTGACATGGCCGGCTGGCCCACACCACGCTGGCGGGCCAGCTCGGTACCTAGTGCCACAAAGTAGGGCAGGATAGCCACAAAATCAATGAGGTTCATCACATTCTTGAAGAAGACAGCCTTGCTTGGACAGGCTAAGAGGCGCACCAGCAGCTCAAAGGAGAACCAGCAGATGCACAGCGTCTCCACCACGAAGAACGGGTCATGGAAGGGCAAGCGGGGTGGTGTTCCGGGCACCAGGCTGGAGCCATTCAGCCGAGCAGGGAACTGCAGGGAGAGAAGTGTTCAGGAGGGGCCAGGCCAGGGCTGGGAAGCCGGGGCAGTGTTCAGTGCCCAGCTCCTCTGTGGGGACTGGTCATTAACCCCTGCCTCAAGGCCCAGGTGACCTAGCTGTCCTACACTCCTTCCCAGCACCCCAGAGACTGCCCCTGAACCGCTGACTTTGTGGTCTCCTGACTCTCCCTGGCTGTAAAGGCAGTTCTTGCTCTTCCAACAGCAGAGACTCTTCCAAGAGCAGGGATCAACCTAGTCCGGGTGACACAGGCCTATAATTCCGGCACTTTGTGAGTGTGAGGTAAGATCTCAAGTTCCAGCCCAGCCTAAGTAACTTATCCACCTAGCAAGACCATGTCTCAAAATTCAAAAAATGGAAGCTCAATGTGATAGCCCTGGGTTTGAGCCCTACTGCCACAAAAACAACACAACAACAAAAAAGCAGGGTCTCCAACCCTACTAGGTTGACTAGGGTGTCACCTGCTGTCCCCCAGAACTCTGCCCTTTCCCCCCAGAACGGATATTCTACCAGGAGGGTCCCTGCTCTGCTTCTGTCCCCTTAACCTGTGCCTCCCCTGCCTTCCCCAACCCCAGCCTAGTCAGTAGGGGTTTAGCATCTACCTCTACAGCATCCCACTCGCTCAGGGTCCTCGGCCTGCCATTCTCTACGATTGGGTCCTCCTCCCCCAACCCTCAATCCTTCTCCCCTCACCTCCGGTTCACGGTCTTCACTCCCTGTTCGCACCCGTCTAGTCCATCTTTTCCACGTATCTCAGAGTTTATTATTTTTGTGGTAGTGGGATGAAACCTAGGGCCTTCAACCGAGCTACATCTCCAGGCCATGGTGATTTTTGATTTTGAGGCAGTGTCTTGCTGAGTCGCTAAATTGACTCAGGTCCAGCTCCAACTGGCAACCCTTCTGTCTCAGCCTCCCAGAGTGTTGGGATGACAGGCCTGCGTCCCCGCGCTCGGCTACATCTTGGAGTGTCAGGCCGCTCACTCCCCGCCCCACGCCTCAGTTCTCTTCCCCATGGGCCCCGCGCCCTGGGCTCGGGTTCTCACGGCGCAATCCTGTCTTCCGACCGAGACGCTACCTCCCTTGGGGATCCTGAGGCGCCGCCCCCAGCTCCACTTCTAGGGGCGGGGCAGGTCGGGCCGCGAGCCTGGGTTCCCACCCCGCGAAGCCCCTTGCCCCGCCTGCTCATTGGCCAGCTCCTCCCGGAGCCCGCCCACTTCCACCTAAACCCCACCTCTCTGCACCCAAGCCCCGCCCCTCACCGGGCCCGCGGCGCCGGCCACTACTGCGAGCCCTGGTTCCGCGCGGTCGTCGCGGAAGTCTGGCAGCGTCTCCAGGCAGAAGACGACGATGGAGACGAGGATGACGAGCACGGAGACGACGGCCAGCACGCGCGCGGCCTGCGAGCTCTCGGGGAACTCGAAGAGCAGCCAGAGCTGGCGCGCGAAGGCGCGGCGGGGCAGCGGGCGCTCGGCCGGCACCGGGCAGCCCTCGTCCTCGCGCAGGCGCGCCAGGGCCGCGGCGCCCAGCCCGTAGAAGGCCACCTCCTCCAGGAAGACGTCGAGCGGCACGTGCGCTGGCCGCCGCAGCCGCCCGCCCGACTGGTAGTAGTAGAGCACAGCGTCGAAGCTGGGCCGGTGGCGGTCGAAGAAGTACTCGCGACGCGCGCCGTCGTAGAAGCGGCCGCGGCGCGCCGGGTCCCCGAGCAGCGTGTCCGGGAAGCGGCCCAGCGTGCGCGCCCGCGTCTCGAAGCGCAGCCCGGCCACGTTGAGCACCACTCGCTCGCAGCAGCCGCACGGCGGCTCCATGGCGCGCGCAGCCCCGGCCACCCGCGGACGCTCGTGTGGCCCCGACGCCCGGCCCGGCGAGGCGCCGCCTCGGCCGCCGCCGCCGCCGCCGCTGTCCCTGCCCGGTGTCCGGTGTCCGCGCGTAAAAATAGCCCGGCCGTCCGGCCAGGGCGCGGGGGAGGGGGCGCCGTGCCCCGGCGGCGGAGGCGGCCCTGCGCCCTCTGCCGGGACGCGCCCCTCCCGCTGGCCGCCACCCGGCCCTGGGGGCCCCTCCGCCCGCGGCGCCCGCAGTTTCCGTGGGGGTCTCATGGTGGACACCTATTTCCTGTCGGTCTCGTCTCTTTCGGTCTCGTCTCTTTCTGTCCGTGTCTCCGTTTCTCACATCTGCCCATGTCGTCGCCTTGGGGCCCTTTGGGGGATGTATCTCTGAGTACCTCTGTGGGTCGGTTATCACAGACCTGTCACTCGGGTAGTCTGTGGCTGAGCATTTTTGTTTGTTTTACTGGGCCTGAGAGCAAGGCTTTCCACTCAAGTACCTCCCCAGATCTTTTAATTTTTATGTTCAGACATGATCTCGCTAAGTCATGAAGTTGCCTAGGCTGGGTTTGAACTTGAGATCCTCCTGCCTCAGCCTCCCAGGGTGCTGGGATTGTAGATGGGCATCTTTTTCAATCTTTGTTTTTCGGCAGGTTTGCCTCTTATCACTGGTCTTTGTGTCAGTCCTTTCTCTGGGGTTCCTCTAGCTTATAATTGCCCAGATCCCTTAGTCTTTGTCGCTGAACGTCCCTGGGGCTTCTCTCTCTTCTCTAGGTCTTTTCTGTCCCTGTGTCTCAGAATGACCGCAAAGAACTGTCCTAGCTCCTCTGACTCAGAGGTCATTTCCCCTAATCTGACCATCACTGTAGGTGAGCTCCGTACCTGTCCTGGTGGTCGCCCTGTCCAGGGATCCCTTCAGCAGCCACAAAACCACTGAACATGTGTGGCCCATCAAGGCCAGGAGTCCCCGTTTGAATTCCTGGCGAGATTTGGTGAGGTCCAGCAGCGCCTGAGCCAACGCTCTGAAGGCGCAAAAGGAGGCGGGGCCTGCCCGGATCGGCGTGGTGGGTCGGGCAGATGCTGAAGGGTCACGCTCAGGAACGGAAGGGCACACAGAAGAAGGCCTTCCAGCTGCTGGTGTCTGGTGACACCGTGTAAAAATAACCTCTTGAAATGGGCTGAGGAGAGTAGTGACCGGGTCTGGTCCTCCGCCGTAAGGGAGAGGGAGACGTGTCCCCTGCGCCCTCTGCTGGCCCCTTAGGGAGCGGCGCCGTGGCTCTAACTCCCTGCTGGTCTGGACACAGGTGTGCTTTTATCTCTTTTCATTCTTTTGACAGGCTCTATATTCCAGGCTGCATCTGAACCCACCGTGTAGGCCAGACGCAGTGCTTCCACGTTAGCCTCCCAAGTGCGCCACCACTCCGGGTTTAGGTGGTGCTGGAGTACTGCACTCAGGGCCTGTATTGGTTGGGGTTCTAAGTAAAGGCAGAGTTAATAGAATTTATAGAGATAAAGGGAATTTATTTTGAGGGCTTACAAGTTGTAAGCGAGAGATAGTCAAAATTGGCAGTGCACATGTCATAGAGAGCCGCAGGGTCCCTTAATTGGTGTCCTTCCGTCATGAGCCCGGCTAAGGGACCCTGCAGCTCTCTGCCAGAAGGACACCAGTTCAAGACTTCAGGACAGCCAGTGCCAGCCAGGAGTGGATGGTTGCTGGAGAAAACAAGGCAGAAATAGGAGACTGATGCGATTCTACTATGGAGATCTGAGAAGTGAAGACCAGAGCAAGCGAAACCCAAGGCCAAGCCAGAGCTTTTTGGGAAGAGGCTGCGGCGACAATACATCTTCCCTCCTTTACTCAGTCCTAACTGCCAGCTAGGACCCCGCCCCCACTCCCTGGCCCTCAAGTAAGCCACGCACACCTGAAAGCTCCTACTCCCTGGACATTTCACACAATGACTGACACAATTTCTCCAAAGGCCACAGGGCCTTAGGGCTTGCTAGGCAAGGGCTCTAACCACTGCTATTCCTGCAGCCCCCATTTTTCTTTTCTTACTCTCCTCAGTTTTCTGTCGGGTGTACCAAAAATTGAACTGAGAGTCTGTGCACTTTTTTTCTTCTTTTAAGAACAGGGTCTCACTGTAGTCCAGGCTGGTCCTGAACTGACAATGGAGCCTAGGCGAGAGCTCTATTTTTTTTTTTTTTTTTGAGACAGTCTTGCTCTGTAGTCTACGCTGCTCCTAAACTCAGTATGTAGCCCAGGCCAACTTCAAACTCATGGCAATCCTCCTGCCTCAGCTTCCCAAGTTCTGGCATTAGAGGCGTGCACCACCACACCTGAATAATTTTTATGTGGTGCTGAGGAATTGAACCCAGGGCCTTTCTCGTGCTAGGCAAGCATTAATTACTAAGTTATGTCCCCAGCCCCCTCATTCTTAGTTGTCAAAAATTGCTGCATATTTTTAAGTTAAAGGTATTTTGAACAAATTTTGTTTCAAAAACGAAAAAAGTGGTTTTATTAAGTAATTCCAAGCCAGGTGTGGTGGTATACACCTACAATCACAGCACACAGAGGCTGAGGCAAGAGGATTGCTGAGTTCGAGGCCAGCCTATGCTACACAGTGACTTCAGGACCAGCTAGACTACAGGGCAAGACCCTGTCTCAAAAAAAAAAAAAAAGCCAAAAATATAATGACAGCAAGTTTGAGCCCAGCCTGGGAAACTTAACAAGACTCTATCTCAAAATATAAAATGAAAAAGGGCTGGAGATACAGCTCAGTGTGAAGCCCAGGGTTCAATCCCAAGGACCAAAACCTAAACACGAAAGAAAAGAAGGGACCAAGAGTGCAGCTCAGTGCTACAGGGCCCCTTAGATTAATCCCTAGTGCTAAAACAAAGAAAAAGCTTATATATAACTTAGTGGCATTTCAGAGTAGTGCATCCATTACCACACTCAATCTTAGGAATTTTTTTTTTTGAGACAAGAGTCTCACTCTGCAATCTAGGCTGGTCCTGAACTTGCTATGTAGCCCAGGCTGGCCTTAAACTCGTGGCAATCCTCCTGCCTCAGCCTCCTGAGTGGTAGGATTACAGGTGTGTGCCACACCTGGCTTTATGTGGTACTGGGGAATCGATTCCTGGCCAGCAGGTGCTTTAACTGCTGTGCCATTCCTCCAGCCCCTCCAAGCCTTCTCTGAATTGGCAGCTCTAATAGTCACCGTGGTACGCAGCCTGCAGGGCTAGAAGGGAGTGTTGTTATTAAAGAAAGTGTAGTTCTTACAAAATTTATTATTATGTTGGGGAGTGGGAATTGAACCAAAGGAACTGAGCTATATCCCCAGCTGTCTTAGTTACTCTTTCATAGCTGTGTCTCAATACCCAATATCCACAAATTTAGGGGAGGAAAGGTTTATTTTAGCTCACACTTTTAAAAGGTCACAGTCCACTCGCGCGGCCCGTAGCAATGTAAGTACATGGCAGAGGCAGAGGTGGAGACAGCTTCTCACGACATCGCAAACAGGAAGCCAAGTCCCATCAAGTTCAGTCTCTCCCCAGAGGAAAAAGCTGTAGGAATCGTCCTTCTTTTTACACGGTTCGGTTCAAGTTCCCATTTGGGCCTCCCACAACCGGGTGGGTGTTCTTCCCTCATCCGGCGGATCACAAATCACACTCTCGTCCAGGCTGGTTCCTAATTCCCTCAAATTGACATAATCTCTCCAACAGTCATATCAGCCTTTTTCTTTTTCTTTTCTTTTTCTTTCTTTGTTTGAGACAAGGTCTTGACAAGGGGCAAGTGCCCAGGCTGGCTTTGAACTCACTATCTTCCTCCCTTAGGCTAGTGAGCCTGAGTGCCAGGTTATAGGGGACTGTCAGTGCCCTGGCCAAAATTAGCTTGGTTTTTAGTTTTTCTTTAAACAGTATTTTGAAACACCTTCAGGCTCACAGAAGAGATGCCGAGCAGTGCAGAGCTCCATACTCTTAATCCAGCTTCCACCAATTTCAGCCCTAGCACTATTATTTACACCAGCAAATTGACATGGTTTAATATTAAGTAAATGAGCTACAAATATTATCTCACTTTCTATGGGCTGGCCACCTCTCCGTGGTTACGGGCTTGCCTACTGTGTGCAAGGTCCTGGCTTTAGTTCCCCAGAGCACATAAAATTAGCTGGGGGCGAAGGGAGAGTGCGTTGCTGGAGGAATAGCTCAACAGTTAAAGTGCTTGCCTAGCAATTGCAAGGCCCTGAGTTTGAGTCCACAGCACTTGGGAGGCTGAGGCAGGAAGATTGCTGTGAATTTGAGGCCAGCCTGGGCTATGTAGTGAGTTCAAAACCAGCCTGGACTACAGAGTGAACCCCTGTTTCCAAAAAGAAAAAAAAAAAGCTGGGTATGGTGGTGCAGGCCTGTAATGCCAGCCCTAAGAAGGCGGAGGTGGGAGGGCCAACATGAGTGTGACATGAGTCCAGTCTGAGATACAAGGTGAGTTCAGAGCCAGACTAGACTACATCTCAAAAAAAATTTTTTTTTGCTAGTTTCCCCATAATTTCTCCCCTTGTAGCCCAGACTAGCCTTGAACTCAGGCTGTCCGCTTGCTTTATCTTCCTGAGTGCTGGGATTATAGGAGTCCAGCACCACTCCCATCTTATATGGTTCCCGGGAGTCAAACCCTGGGGCCTGCACTTGCTAAGCCACGTGTTCTAACTGCTGGGCTATATTCCCCAATCCAAAAGCAACTGTTCTGCATTGTTGGTGGGACTGTAAGATGGTACAACCATTATGGAAAACTTTATGGAAATTCCTCAAAAACTGAGAATAGATAGCCCATTTGACCCAGCTGTACCTATTCTGGGTATCGTCCCAGAAGAGTTGAAGTCACCACACAAGAGAGACACCTGCATATAGCAACACCATTCATAATAGCCAGATCTTGGAAGCAGTCAATATACCCACCAACAGGTGAATTTAAAAAGGAGACATGGTATATTTACACAGTGGAGAACTACTTTGCCATAAAGATAAATTTGAATCATTTGTTGAAAAATGTATGTACTTTGAGACATAGAAAGTGAAATTTCACATGGTTTCTGTAATATGAGAAAAGCAAGCCATAGAGAAAGTAAAAGATGGAATAAAGTAAGAAGACAGACTTTGTGGAGAGGGACAGGTACAGGTGGACTGAGGGGGTGGAGAGGGGAAAGGGAAGTAAAAATGACCAAGATGCAATATGTAAATAGGCCTATTTCTCAAGCCAATTGTTATTATTATGTATTGCAAATACATGTTACTGGGGCTGGAGGGAGGAATAACTCAGGGGTAAAGCACTTGCCTAGAAAGCTATAAGCCCTAAGTTCGATCCCCAGCACCACATAAGCAGAGCGTGATAGCACACACCTGTAATCCCAGCACTCAGGAGCCTGAGACTGGAGGATTGCTTGAGCTTGAGGCTAGCCTGGGCTATGTCGTAAGTTCAGAACCAGCCTGGATTACAGAGTGAGACCTTGTCCTAAAAAAAAAAAAATGGTAATAAGTGCGTAAGAAAATTGTCTAGGCTGGCCTTAAACTCTGTCTGGATCGTAAGAAAATTGTCTAGGCTGGCCTTAAACTCTGTCTGGATCCTCTTGCTGTGCTTCCCAAATAGCTGGGATTAATAGGTGTGTGCCACCAAGGCCAGCCACTAATGTCCTTTTTTAGTTATTTAGAATCCAGTTCAGGATCCCACACTGTGTTTAGGTGGCACTTTTATCTCCTCTGGTAATTATTTTTACCTTCTTTTGTCTTTCAGTTTGGGAAATTGAAACCAGGGTCTTTACATTGAGCTGCATCCCAAGCTATTTTTATTTCTGATTTTTGTGACAAGGCCTTGCTAAGAAACTAAGTTGCCCAGGCTGGACTTGAAATTGTCATCCTTCTGCCTCAGCCTCCCAGAGTGCTGACATTACAGGCCCATGCCACCAGTTTGGCTTTTTCTTTTTTCTTTTTGTGGTAGTGGAGATCAAACCCAGGGACTTGCCTGCTAGTCCAGTGCCCTACATCTGAGCTACAGCTTGAGCCCCTGTTCTATTACACACATGAATTCCACTCCTACAGAAAGTGAACACGTGGGTTCTACTTTCAGAATATTTACCTAATCTGACCATTTCTACCCCAGGGAGCCCCCCTTGTTCAAGCCATTATCTCCTCCCTGGAATTTATTATAGTCTCATAACCTTCTCCAGTTTCTTTAAAGGGCAATGATTCGGTGCTGGAGGAATGGCTCAATGGTTAAAGTGCTTGCCTAGCTAACAGCTACATTAAGCGCTAAGTACCCGAGTTCGATTCCCCAGCACCACATAAACTGGGCATGGTGGCACACCCCTGTAATCCCAGCACTCGGAAGGCTGAGGTGGAGGATTGCCACGAGTCCTTGGGCTCCACAGTGAGTTCAGGACCAGCCTGAGCTACAGAACGAGAACCTGTCTCAAAAAAGAAAGAAAGAAAGAAAGGCAATGACTCCCTTTAAAGAGCTTAAACTAAGATAGCTCTTACAGATTCAGCGTACTTGCGTTTGGTGTTGTAACTAGTACTTCCATTATATCTAGTTTAAAAATACCCTTTCTCTAAGTTCCCATACCCTCTATGTTTCCTCTCTGCGTGGGACACTGATAGAAATTCTATTTATTCACTTAGAATGCCTTTATTGTCTTCCTTAGTATATGGTGACCTCGAAGAAGGAAAATACCTCTTTATCAACTCCTTTGTGCTCAGATCCCAAATAGTGACTAGTACACAAGAGAGCAATCACACTGTTCACGTAGGGACTCTTTACCAGAAGGCGGAGGGACACACATCGTATTACTATACGAAGAACGCATGCGCAAAAGATTAGGGAAGTGTTGGGGAAAAGGGGCGGAGCATTGGGAAGAGACTCGCGGAGACAAGGTAGATGGAGTTTGGAGAGTGAGGTGGACGCATGGGGGCTGAGTGTGCATGCGCAGTTCGACAGTAGCCCCCTCCCCGCCCCCCGCTGCGAAGCAGCTTCAGGAGCTTGGAAACTGGGCCATGACTGTACGCGTGCGCCGTGCCGCGGTAGGGTCAAGTCCCGATGTGTAGGTGTTGCGCGGCGCGTGCGCAATGCCGACGGCGGAGTGATTTGAGGCAGGAGCCCACCCCCGTTCCTGTCGCAAGTCGAGGCCGCGCGGGTTGGTAAGCGGCGGCCTGGTGAGCGCGCTGGGCGGGTGGCTGAGAGAGACGAGACCAACGCGGTCGCCGTGGGAGTCGGAGCTGTAGTAGGAGTCGTAGTTGCAGAGGGGCCGCCGCAGCTGCAGCGAGCCCCAGGACCAACGCCAGGTCGAAGAGGGCGCCGCGCGGCGGGTATGACCGAGTTGCCTCACAGGGTGCGGGGCCGCTACCCACAAGCCCCTGCGATGGGCCTCAGTCGACTTCCCCGCGGGTCCTTTTCCCGCGTCCTGGATTCCCTACCTTTTTGCGCCTCTTACCGGAGTCCTCTTCCCTCGGCGACCGCCCTCACTCCCACTCCCACCCCTACCCCCCACCTCCTCGGTCCCCTACCCACAGGTCCTTGCGCGGAGTGTTGCCCTTTTTTTTTCTCCTCGCCTCTGGCGTCCTGGACCCTTACCCATAGTTCCTTTCGCCTTTGGGAGCTTATGTCTATTACTCTTTCCTCCGACCCTTCCTGCCTCCAGCCCTTTGGGATCTCTGCTCCATAATTTATTCTCCAAGGTACGGGACCACCAACCAGCCGCCTTTGCGCTTGGCTTCTCTCCTGAGTCTTTTTGAACTCCCGCCCCCAGCCTTCGAAGAACCTTTCTCGGCCTCAGCTCCGGATTCTGGACTCTATAACATAAGCTCTTTTCAAGCCTTTGTTTTTGTTTTTCAGCCCTTTTTTCCCGCTCCCGCTGAGCACCTGCTTTCTCGATGTCATTTATTCCTTTCTTCTCAGTGTAAAATAGCTCTCCTTACGTAGCCGGTTAAAGTACTGAGATTTTCCTCTTCTCTGGGGAAGCAAGGAGTAAAAGGGAGCCACCTCTGTGAATCCGTACTGACAGAAGGCTGTGTTGCTTGTCTTAGATTCGTCAAGATGACCCAGTTTCTGCCACCCAACCTTCTGGCCCTCTTTGCCCCCCGTGATCCTATTCCATACCTGCCACCTCTGGAGAAACTGCCACATGAAAAACACCACAATCAACCTTACTGTGGCATTGCACCATACATACGAGAGTTTGAGGTGAGTTAAATGAGCAGACTAGGAGAGCTTTGGGTCCTGGGAGGCCGGGGGACTGGATTGCTGACTTGCCATTTCCACTGGGTGATGTAGGCGCGCGCTCTCTCTCTCTCTCTCTCTCTCTCTCTCTCTCTCTCTCTCTCTCTCTCTCTCTCTTTGGTATTGTGGAGGATGGAGCTGAGGGCCTTTGCACTGAGTTACATAGTTACATCCTCAGCCTGTTTTTTTAAATCTTTTTTTTTTTTTGAGATAAGGTCTTGCTCTGTAACCCATGCTGGTCCTGAGCTATGTTGCCCAGGCTAGCCCAGACTCACAGCCATCATCCCCCTCAGGCTCTCAGGTGCTGGGATTACGGACACACCACCACGCGTGGCTTTTGTGCGGAGCCAGGTCCTTGTATATGGTGATTGAGTGCTCTAACCACTGAGCTACACCCTTCATTTTTGATTTTTGAAACACAGTCTTACTATGTTGTCCAGCATGAGAGAAAACTTAGGATTCTCCTGCCTCAGCCTCCTAGAGTGCTGGGGTTGCAGACTGGAGCCATCAGGCCTGGCTCTTTTTGCCTTACATCGGGTTGATGACATACCATTGTGTTCATAAAGAGTTCGCAGTCTGTATGAAAGTGCTTAAAAGACTTGAGTTTGGGATTTCAAACCTGCCTGCAGAGTATATAAACAACCTAAACTCATGGCTATCAGTTTTTTCGTTCAAAAAATTGGAATAGCCACATCCACCTTAGAAATACTGGTACGTGGCTAGAAGTCATATAAGAAAAACATTCTAGCATTAGGTGGGGAAGGTATTTGGAGCAGCAGAGCAGAATGCAATAGATAACAGAAATTTGTTGCTTTAGTGCAATTTGCTACTCTTGGTGAACTTGCACTTGGGAAATGTTATTAGCCAATTAAATGGATTTAATGGGTATGGGCCAGTGACACCCTTTGATGCAGGTGATGTGCTGTTAACTGTTTATTGGGTGTTTGGTGAAAACTTTGAATACCTGTCGTGACCGGCAGAGGATGTCCAGTTGTTTACTTCAGAGTTCCTGTAGTTTCAGGCCTGGCCCTCTTCCTTGGCACTTGTGGGAAAGGGTCTCACAGATCCTTTGGCACTTTGCTCTTTGTGTAAGCTGTCCATGTAGATGTGAGATATACCACTTCCCTAACTGAGAGACATGGACCTTTGGTACTGTGTTCTTAAGATTCTAAGATTCTGTCACCTATACCAGTGCCTCTCAAGTTGTGATGAAGGGCAAATATTTGTAGTCCATTGTACATTGATGGTTTTGATAGGTATAATAGAACTATATTCATTGTTTTTTTAAGACCTTTAGATAAGAACCTTTAATTTTCTTAGTGTCAGTGGTCGTAAAGTGTTACTCGGTTTGATTGTTGTCGAAATTTCGAGTACTTTTCAATTTCTGTACTTGTCACAAAATAGTTTGTGGGCAGCTCTAGTCCATGGACCACACAAATCTGTGCCATTCCCATTTCTGCTGTGGTCTAGACACTTAGTGTTTGTGTGGGTGGGTGTGTAGGTTAGTGGGAACTGAAAGTCTTGTATCCTTTTTGGGTGTCACCCAGTCCCCATTAGCCTCCCACTTCTCATTCCTAGGATCCCCGAGATGCCCCTCCTCCAACTCGTGCTGAAACCCGGGAGGAACGTATGGAAAGGAAGGTACCGTGCCCTGGCCTCTTGGCCTCATGTCTTGTGGCTGCTCTCTGCAGGTGGTCCCTCATTACTAAGGCTCTTCTCATTGCACTGAATTTTCCACCTCTGATTTTTCCTGACAGAGACGAGAAAAGATTGAGCGGCGACAACAGGAAGTGGAGACTGAGCTAAAAATGTGTAAGTTTCTCCTCCCTTCTGGCTTTCTTCTCCCTCAAACCTTGTTTCTCTTCTTAGGTCACAGCCATGGCTGCTCTCACTGAGCTCTTTCCATAGAAAATGGGTTGTCAACATATTTAACCCCCGCCTCGCACTTGCTCATCACAACATTTGGTTTAGGCTTGTGTTTTGGGGAGAAATAAGGAGGGGGTTGGATACTGGTGATGGAACCTAGGGCTTTTCCACTGAGCTGCATCTCCAGCCTATTATTTGATTTTGATTTTGAGACATGGTCTCACTAAGTTGCCCTGGCTGGACTCATATTTGTAATTCTCCTGTCCCAGCTTCTCAGAGTACTAGAATTGCAAGCCTGTGCTGCTGGGTCTGACTGGGCTTTTAAGTGGTAGAGTGTAGGGTAGAAGGTAGATGGGAAAGGAGGCACCTGGTGCTTGGTTCTTCCCACAGGAAAAGCATGCTTCAGGGCTACCAGCCCAGTTGGGTCTCTTAGGCTGGGGCAGTGGGATGTGAGACACTCCTGGCTCCATCCCTAACTCCCTGACCTTGGGCTGGGGATGTTCTGTTTCTTCCATCCCAATAAGGATAAACCAGAGGAGGGACCAGGTATGGAACCATTAATCAAACTCAAAAGGGTGTCCTGTATCAGCCTCCTACCTATCGCCCTCTATTGTTAGGATGGAGGCTTTGCAGTCAGAGAATGTTAGGTTTCCTTTTGCCTTGGGAGACTGGTGAGTCACTTCGTCTGAACAGTTTTCCTTTTTATTTTTTTATTAATTTATTTTTGAGACAGGGTCTTGCTCTATAGTCCAGGCTGGTCCTGAACTCACTATGAAGCTCAAGCTGGTCTTTGACTCACAGCAGTCCTGCCTCAGCCTCCCAAATCCTGTGATTACAGGCGTGCGCCACCTCGTGGGGCTTATGTGGTGCTGGGGAATCAAACTTGGGTACTTAAGCGCTTATTTTAGCATTTAGTGGGCAAGCACTTTAACTGCTGAGCCATTCTTCCAGCCCAAAGATGCTTTTTTCTAAACAATTCCAGTTAAGGAGGTTTTGAACATTAGATGTTAAAGAATCAGCATTCTTTGATATAATTATGGTGCGGTGGTTATGGCTTCTTTATGGAATAGAATCATATATTGGAAGTTTGGTTTACAGTAGTCCAGTAGGGAGTGAAAGAAGATTTGAATCAAGTTTGGCTGCGTGTTGATAATTGAACCTGGGTTATGGAAGTGCATTACTTGTTTTCTGATTCCACTAGTGCTTGAGATTCCCTGTGGTAGAAAAAGAAAAGTGGCTTGAGGGTTTTGATGCCCTTGAGAGCCTCCTTTCTCCTTTCTATAGAAGCTTGTTGTGCTTGTCACAATTAACAGCTTCCCTTCAAGGGTTCTTGCACCCTTGCTGAACAGTTTCTTTCTTTTGTCTTTTTGTTTTGTTTATGGTTTTTGAGACAGGGTCTTGCTCTGTAGTACAGGCTGGTCCTGACTTTACTGTGTAGCCCAGGACCCTCCTGCCTCAGCCTCCCCTCTGCTGGGATTACAGCTAGGCACTACCATGCCTATCATATGTGATGTTGTAGAATAAACTCAGACCAGGGCTTGCTAGGCAAGTGTTTTAACCGCTGAGTGTTTTAACCCAGACCCCTTGCTGGAAATTTGATGTACTTCATGTCGTTGACTTGGGATAACTTTTGTACTGGAGCAGAGCTTGTTGCTCGCTCTTTCTTTCTTTCTTTCCTTCTTTTTTTTTTTTTTTTTTTGAGACAGGGTCTTCCTTTGTAGTCCAGGCTGGTCCTAAGCTTAATATAGCCCAGGCCAGTCTCCCTGGACTTGGCAATCCTCCTGCCTCAGCCTTCTGAGTGGTGGGATTACAAGTTTGTGCCATTACACCCAGCTTTATGTGGGGCTAGGGAATCAACGCAGGGCTTACACATGTTAGGAAAGCAATTGAACCACTGTCCCATTCCTCCAACCCTGTTCTTGTTTTTGACAAGGAAAGGTTTTTCAAAGCCAATACCTTAGAAAGAGTGACAGGTGTATGTGTGTGTGTGTGTGTGTTTTAACATATCACCACCTCCCTTTCACTGTCCCACCCTCTCTCACCCCTACGCCTTTCCCTCTCCACAAACTCTGTTTTCTTCCTTTTTTCCAGATAAGGGAGACCATATGATAGTTAACTTTCTGGGCCTGATTCATTTCATGGAGCATATTTTCAAGGTGCATTGATTTTTCTGCAAATGACTCAAATTAGTTATTTTTCATGACAGACCAATATTTCATTGTGTATATATATACCACATCTTCTCTACCCAGTCATTTGTACTATGGCAAGTTGGTTTCTTCAAGATTTGGCTATTGTAAACTGTGCTGCTGTAACTGGGTATGCAATTATCATTGCAGCATGATGACTTGAACTCCTTTGGGAAGACCCAGAAGCTGTATAGCTGGGTCAGATTGAATGTCAGTTTTCTGAGGAATCTCCCCACTTCTTTCTATGGTAGTTGTGCCAGTTTATAGTCCCACCATCAATGTAGGAGAGTTCCTTGTTCCCCACAGCCTTGCTAGCATTTGGTTCTTTGAGTTCTTAGTAGTAGCCATTCTTACTAGGGTTAGATTAAACCGGGGTGTTTTAGTTTGTACTTCTGAGAAAGAGTCCAAAGGTGTTAGCTCCGCTGTCTGAAGCCCAGTGAGGTTTCTAACTTCACAGCCTAATCCTGTGAGTCCCTGCTCTAGTCTGGTTACCACATAAAGCTGTTCACTAAGGATTTTGTGTGCGTTTGTGTTGCTGGGGCAGTACTAAGAATCAAACCTGAGGTGGTCTACTACTGAGCTAATCTCTGGCCCCTTTTGTTTGAGATACTGTCTCTAAGTTATCCAGGCAGATTTTGAATCTACAATCCTCTTCTTCAGCCTCATGAGTAGCTGAGCTTACAAATGTTGCTGCCACCCCTAACCCACAGGAGTTCTTGGTGTAGCATTGCTAGCAGAGGCGGGTGGAACTTGAGGACACAAATTACTGGAAGGCTGTGAGATGTTTGCTCTTTCCCACCTCTTTCAGGTAATGTGTTCCTCCTACAGATATTTGGGTAGTCTTTTGTTTTTCCCACTGTTTTTATTAATGTACATATACAATACATAGTGTTTACATTGAATTTGGGTATTTCATGCACATATATATCATCAACTTTACAATCCCTTCCCATTTTTGACCCTCCCACACCCTTCCCATCCCTTCCCCCAACTCCGGCTATCACATCATATGATTCTATAGAATGGCTGTGTTCTGGATTTCCCAAGTCAGAGAGACTATGCAGTACTTAAAATATTTAATCTTCCACATCTAAATCATTTCACTTAAGTCACCACTCTAACTCAGCTTCCTATGGGTAGTCTTGACTTGATGGAATGTGCTTTTACCTTTTATTTATTTATTTGCTGATTTTTAAGGCAGGGTTGCTGTATTTCACGCTGGTCCTTAACTCACTAGCCCAGGCTGACTAGAACTCAGGGCAGTTCTCCTGCCTCAGCTTCCTGAGTGCTAGAATTACAGGCTTGCACCACCACTCCTGGCTGTTATGTGGCATTGGGGAGTCAAATCTGGGGCCTTGAGCTTCCTAGGTAAGTGTTTTAATCACTGAATTACACCGCTAGTCCCCAGAATCTTAAGTTTTCTCTCTCTTGTTTTGCTCTTTTAGTACATTATTGTTTGGTTTTCTTTTGGTGGTTTCATTCTATTTTCTTGTATTAGAGGTACCATGTGATAACCTTGTTTAATTCATTTCTCTAAGCATGGTCTCAAGGTGCATGTTTCCACAAACGTCTCAGATTTATCTTCCTTATGGCAGACTACTACTCCCTTGTGGAAATACATCTTATCTTCTTTATCCATTCATCTCTTGTAGACTTAAAGGCTATTTCCAAGGTTTAGCTATTATGGTCTGTAAACACAGGTATGCATGTATGACTCTTGTATATGACTTCAACTCTTGGGAAGATACTCTGAAGAGGTATAGCTGGGTTTAATGGAATATCTTTTTTCAATTTTTCGAGGTATTCCCATACTGCTTTTTAAATGGTGCACCAGTTAGTTTGTATTTGACAGTGTAGAAGGGCTTCTTTTTCCCCACAGCCTTGCCAGCATTTGTTTTTGGAGGTGTTTTTTTTGAGGCAGAGTCTGGCTGTGTAGCCCAGGCTGGTCCTGAACTCACTGTGGAGCCCAGGCTGGCCTTGGACCCAGGGCAATCCTCCTGCCTCAGCCTCCTGAGTGATGGGTTTACAGGCATGCACTACTGTGCCTGGTTTATGTGGTGCTGAGGAATGGAACTCGGGTACTTACTTAGCTTTTGTTTTAGTGCTTGCTAGGCAAGCTCTTTAACCCCTGAGTCATTCCTCTAACCCATTTTTTGAGTTCTTGATACTAGCCGTTCTCACTTGAGTTAGACAAAACCTTAGTGTTGGTTTGATTTTCATTTCTCTGATGACTGGAGATGTTGAACATCTTTTCATGTATTTACTCTGGCC
>PVKB01001528.1:76898-171236 GCA_004027205.1 Ctenodactylus gundi
CCCCCCCCCCCCCCCCCCACTTAGCTGACAGATGATAGGATCTCCTTACTTGTTCAGTTTCAGGTAGTGTGTGCATTGTTCCCTGAGGGTAGGGATCAGTTTGTCTTGTTTACTGCCAAATTGCAACACCTGCAGTTGTTTGAGTTACCTCCTGGATGCTTAAGTATTTGTGGAATGTGAGTGAGCCAGGAAAGTTTGAGAGACCTGAGCACCTAAAAGTATGACACAAAGGGATGAGTTGTGGCAAGGAAATAGTGGGGGGACAGGGATATGCATAAATAGAATAATGTTTGAAAATTTCAGTTTGCTTGATAGCTATTCCCTTAAGTTTGGTATCAGGCTGCTGTTTTTTTTTTTTTTTTTTAAATTCCTGTCATTAGTCATGGTGGCACATGCTTGTAATTCTTGCTTTTTGGGAGGCCGAGGCAGGACGAACAAAATTGCCTGGTCGGCCTGGACAGTAAAGCAAAACCAGTTGGGGGTTGTGGTTGTTTCTTCTTCTTCTTTTTGATACAGGGTCTCCTTTTGTAGTCAGGCTGGTCCTGAACTCGCTATGTTTACTAGGTTGGCCTCAAACTCGTAGCAATCCTTCTGCCTCATCCTCCTGATTGCTAGGATTATAGGCATGCACCACCACATGCAGCATTTTATGAGTGCTGGGGAATCAAACCCAGGGCTTTGTGCTTGCTAGGCAAGCATTTTAACCACTGAGCTACGTCCCAGCCCTGGAATTGTTTAGTAGATTCTTGAGTCTTCTTTGCAAATTTATTATGCCTCAGTGGCCAAATAGGGCAGTTAATTGCCTTGTAGTAGCAAGGCTGGAGGAAGAGGGATCTGTTCTAATGCCAGTGGGCTCTTTGCCCTAGTACCAATCCATGGCTTCTAAGCTCCTATCTGAGCCTTGGGATTGCTTGGTCTGGGAACCGTAGGCTGTAGTTGCAGTTGTTGTCCATTGGGTGGCAGCTTGCCCTCAGATGAGTGAGGATCAGGCTACTTCTTCGTGGAGGCCCTTTTGGGCTTAGTTACTGCTCAGATAACCTTGCACCTAGGAGGGATAGAACCCATATGGTGTATAGGTCTGAGATGTCATTTAGGCCTGCTGCATCCTGTCAACTTGAGGTCAGCCTCACTCTTATCAGTCTGACTTTACCGTCAGTCGGTCACTGTGGCAAAGGCCATTATTTCAGGGAAAGTGGACCTCCTAGAAATATGCCCAAAATTACCAGGTCACCGCCTGTTTTCCTCCAGTAGGGGGCTCCCCCAATTCTGTTTTTGTGGTCTCTGCCCATCTGTGTGTCTTGCTGCGTAAGGTTGTAGATACCATCTGTTTAGTTTCTTCTTCTTCCACAGGGGACCCACATAATGATCCCAATGCTCAAGGTGATGCCTTCAAGACTCTCTTTGTGGCAAGAGTGGTGAGTCCATGTTTCTCAACCCTGGGAGTCCCCAGCTGCTGACAGCCTTGGTCTGATCAGGACAGTAGGCCATTCACAAGGGTTGCTCAGGGGTTTGGGGTAACTCTCTTCTCTCATTTAACTGTGGAACTCTTCTTTGTAGAATTACGATACCACAGAATCCAAGCTTCGGAGAGAGTTTGAGGTGTATGGACCCATCAAAAGAGTAAGTGGATTGGGGTGAGAGGATTTGAACTGGGGATTCATGTGGTGGGGGTAGTACCCTGAAAGGAGTAGAAATGCTGGGCAACTTGCTCTGAGCAGGGCTCATACTGTTTCAGGGTCTGGATTTGTGTCCTTCACACAACCTGAGGAATGGAAGTAAAATGAGACATAATGAATCTCGAGTTGATTTAGAGCAGGTGTCAGGAGCTTACTCACTTACCTGTTTGTAGATTAAGCTTTGTTGATGCACAAGCAAGGATGTTAGTTTGCATATTATCTGACTGCTTTATTGTGTGTTTTGTTTTGTTGAGATGGAGTCCGGGCTGGTCCTGAACTCACTATATGCTCCATGCTGGGCTTAAACTCAAGGCAATCCTGCCTAAGCCTCCCAAATGCTGCGGTTACAGGTATATGCTGCCACACACTGCTTATGTGGTGCTGGGGAATTGAAATCAGGGTCTTGTGCTTGCTAGACAGTGGTTTAACTGTTGTGTTATTCCTCTAGCCCCTGACTGCTACATTGTTAAGGCAGCACTGTGTCATATGGCAGGGCTGTGTTGACCTCAAAGGTGGAGATGTCTGCTTGCTGGCCCTTTACTGAAAGTAGTTGACTTGTGTTTTAGAGCGATGCTCTATGTTACCTGAGATTTCAAGTCATTTAGGTACTCTGCTCGCTTCCCTTTTCTTTGAAGAGGGATGCCCTCCCTTGGCTGTATTGAAGGCTTGCGGTCATCATGCACAGCAGCTGCTGAGCCCAGTGCCAGATGAATAATGGGCTTGGTAGCGTTTCCCTGGCTCTGCTGGAGTAGGAATTGGTCTCCTGGTGTGTGGGCCTCAGTGTAGCCTTCACTCCGACCTTGTTTCTCTAATCCCACTTCTGGTCATTTGGGAATCTCACTTGGCGTTTGGAGGCTGCAGGATCCTCCTGGAATTCATATCCCAGGAGCAGGTAAACTCAGGGCCGTACTTACCTGTGGTGTGGGCTAGTCATTGAGTGGTGGTAACTAAGTGAAGGAACAAATACGCATTCTTTGGGGACAGCACAGGTTCATTGCCCAGATAGCTTCCTTGTTCAGCCTACCTCCTCCTATGACAGTAGCCTTGACTAGACCATCATTGGCTGTCTAGTCTGTCTTTTACTTGCTTGATCTCAGAGGTGTCTTTCTGACACTCTGGTGTGACCCCATCTCTGTTCTAGTCTCTCATGGCTTATAAGCATGTTAAGATCAGGTTCATTTATTTACTTATTTTTTGAGATTGGATCTTGCTGAGTCACTAGGTTGCCAGGCTGTGCTCAAACTTGGAGTCTTCCTTGCCTCATTCTTCCAAAGTGCTTATATTATAGCATATGCCACTGGGTCTGGCTTGTCCTTTTGCTAACCATTAACCCTGGACTTCTCTGCCTCATTGGCAACTCTTGTTTTTGTTTAGTGTTGTAGAACTGGGAATTGAACCTAGCGCCTTCTCTCCTGGGTCCTTTTTGTTTGAGAGAGGTCTCACTGAATGCTAAATTGTCTGGGCAAGAAATTGCAGTTCTGCTTTAGCATCCCAAAAGTGCTGGGATTACAGGCCTGCACCATGGTCCTAGTTAATGAGCTTCATCTTTTCTGTAGGAGTTGGTCTCTGTCCATCTTTTCCGTAGGAGTTGGTCTCTGTCCCTGTCTGTTTTCTAGTATGTGCTTTGCTCTTGCCAGTAGAGCGTAAGTCACCAACATCTCTTAATGTTGAGGGCTGACTTTCAGTAGGTCGCAGGAGGGGAGCTGATCTGCTACATACGGAACTGCTGGCAGATCATAAAACAAGAGAGATCTGATGGCTTGTCAGTGGCATCCCTCAGCCAGGGACTGGCACACAGGTTGTGGCTGACGGCGCTTTCTCTTGCAGATACACATGGTATACAGTAAGCGGTCAGGGAAGCCCCGAGGCTATGCATTCATCGAATATGAGCACGAACGGGACATGCACTGTGAGTACCTTCCGCCTCAGCCCTTCCTCTGACCCTCTCACTTCTCTGCTCCCCTAGTCCCTTCCCGTCGTCTGTCTTCCCCCACCCCTGCCACACCTGACATTAGCAATGTCTCTTCTCCTCCCTGTGTTTCTGATATATCTTTTTTTTTTGTATATGTGTTTTTTAAAAAACAAAAATCAAATCCCCCACAACGTGTGTGTGTGTGAGCCCTGGGAGGTAAGTGACACACGTTGAACCTCAGGGGCAAAAGGACGGAACTGGGTGGGGGCTAGGACTAGCTGGAGGTGGGGGGAGGGGTCGGATTTTTGGGGAGCCTTTCCCCATTATTCTCCTACTGGAGTTGGGCAGGCTACAGTGAGGACTGGCCTTTGAACTGCCCTTACATCCCCCCAGTAGAGTTTTGGCTGGGCCACCCGACCCTCCACCTCCCCATCCCTGACCCCCACCCTGTTCCTCAGTGGGCAGTGGTGATAGGCGTGTTCAGCGCCTGCTCCCACAGCTCCCGAGCCCCCTTGAGGCTGTGCGGCGTCCACATGGGCAGGGATGGGTGGGTGGGGGCGGGCAGGGCTGCGGCGTGTCCAGGGGCCGCCGTATTAATTGACTGTTCTTATTGTCACTGCAGCCACCACGCAGCTGGCTTGCAGCTGATGCTTACGCTCCCCTTACAACACCTCAGTGTATGGTTGGTATAAGGGTTTGTATCATGGGTAAGATCACTCAGCACCGCACACCAGCCCAGCTTAGCCAGGCAGCTCAGGAGCAGTGAGGTGTCCCTCCTCCCACCCTGGTCACCCCCTCAGCCTCCCCGCACCCACAGCCCTTTCCTTAATGGGTGCCCTTTTCCCCTCCTGCCCCTGATCCAAATAATCTCCAGTAGTCTTGCTGATCCCAGGAGGGGAAGGGTAGACCTCGATGGGAAGGCAGCTGGCCTTCAGTCGGACTCCACCCAGCCCCTCACTTACCCAGCTTCATGACATCAGCGGCAGGTGACGGGACTACCAAAGATGGGGTGTGCTCAGGCCAGGGCTCCTTCTGGAACCCTTTAGCTCTTGAGTCCCTGTTCCCCATCCTTTCATTAGGGCTGTCACTCTGGTAGCCCGGGAGAGTCTTTTTTTTTGGCCAGTTTTGGGGTGTTCTACTCATTTCCTGTCTTCCTTGTTATAGTTGAGGCCTCCTGAGAGAGCTGGATTGTGGTGTCCATTGCTCAACTGGGGTGGTTAGGAACTCCCCAGAGTGCATGGAATTGGGGCGTGGGCTGTGGGGGGGATCAAGAATCAGGCTGCCAATGGCTGAAGGTGTAGTCGTTTATTAAGAACCTGCCACTGTCTGGAGATGGAAGAGAGGGAAAGAAAGAGAGAGAGGCCTAGGTGGGCACAATGACACATTTTCTTTGCTGTTTTCTCCGGGTTGGGCCTTTCCTGGGGCTTGGGACAACCGAACCTGAGCAGGGTTCCTTTGTTTGACTATGACCTTGGTCCCTGCATTTCCTTCCCTACTGCTGTTCTCTGGGTCCAGGGGCCAAGTGGCCCCTTCGCGGAATGTGGGCAGCGCTCCATCTCTGGCTCTTGGAGTGTGTCCCCTACACACCAGCCTTAGGGCTGCAGCCGCCAGTGGGAGGGTATGTGGAGTTGGTGGGAAAGACATTCCCATACTGAAAGAGGAGGGCTTGTACCTAGTTGAGTGTGATTGTATCAGGAATTAGCGAGGGCTTCCGGTGTTCCAAGTCCCAGCTGCCTTTGCAAATTCAGGCAAGATAGGCCCAAGGCTTTCCAGGCCCCAGATTCAATATTTATCTACCTCCATGCTTTTTTTTTGTGGGGTCCACCACTTCTTCCTCTACCTGTCTCCAGGTGGTACAGGAGATGTGGTCCCTCCCTGTTGGGGCTCCCATGACCCCCAGGCTCCTCTCCCTGTAGCTTTAGCTGACCCCATGGTGGTGGGTGTGGGGTCTGTGCGCAAACTCAGGTAAGCTTGGGGGCTCCAGGTAAGCGGTCCCGTGTCCCCCCCGGGAAGCCCGCCTCCTCGCCAGGCCCCCAGGAGTTGCCGAGCCCCCCCCATCCCGCTCGGTTTGGACACCCGCAAGGCCGGCATCGGTAAATGGCACCTTTTTCTCTTCCTCTGGTTGTTATTTGGGGGGGAGCGGGCTGGGGCGGGGCAGGGTATTGTGGTTGGTTGAGGACTCTCCCTAGGCCAGGGCTGGGGAGGGGGACAGGAACTTTTTGGCCTTCCCAGCAGCCCCACATGACTGTAGTCCTGGGCACGGGGCCGGCCTCATGCTGCGTCCTGCCCGAGAGCAGTGATGGGCCTCTTACTGGCCTCCTTCTCTGCTCCTCACCCTTCCTTGACAGGCTTAGGTTGTGGCTGGGCTTCCAGCACATGTCGAGCTAGGGTGTGAAGGGGAGCAGTGGGTAAGGCTGGGTAGTGGTAGGGTCAGTCGTCTCAGGTAAGGCAGGGATTTTCAGTAGTATCACACGTCTTCACATGCTTCCCTTACCTCCCCTGCTGAGGGGCCCCTTCCAATCCCCCGGGAGCATATAACCCACCTTTCTGCTCCCTTCCACTTCCTAAAGATTTCTCCCACCTCCCTCTGGTTCATTTTCTGTTCTAATGTCTGTTTCCCCATATTCACCTTCCCCACCCCCCAAAAAAACACATGCAGGAAAATAAAACTGGTGTGGACTGGGGTGTGGAATGGCCCGGTTGGGCCTCCTGCCCTAGCATGATGTTTTAGGGTGCATGCCTGGGGTTGTGGAGGAGCCCCCTCCCCCACAGAGTCCAGCATTAAGTTAACCTCCAGTTTCTTTGCAGCAACTTTGGCCATGTGGCAGGAGGGGGCTGCTCCATCATGTGGGAGTGGGAGGGGCCCGAGAGGTGGGGGGTGGGGAGGAGGGGTGGACATCTTACCCCTTGTAATGGGGAGCTGCCAAGAAGGAAGCAGGTGCCAAGATGGAGCAGGCCCCTCACCAGGTTGGGAGAGGGTTAGTCTGGCTGTCAGTTGCCTGGCTGTCTGGTGGTGTGTGCGTGTGTGCGTGATGACGGGGTCTGTGGGGTGGGGATGCTGTAGCGCCGGGCTCTGTCCTGACTAGAGACCCTCTGGGGACTCCTCCCCTACCCCTCCCCACATCTGTTGCAGCCGCTTACAAGCACGCAGATGGCAAGAAGATTGATGGCAGAAGGGTCCTTGTGGATGTGGAGAGGGGCCGCACTGTGAAGGGCTGGAGGCCCCGGCGACTAGGTAAACATGTCTTCCCTGTGGGTGCCCTACGCTTGGACGCCTCCTTCTCCTCACACCTCTGCTACCTTCTGCCTTCTCGCTCGCTCTGCTGATCGCTCCTCGATTTTCACCTCATCTTTCCTGGCCTTCATGCTTCTGGTTCCTGCTTTCTGTGGGTTACAGGCCAGAAGAAGTGGACTGAACCCTGGAGGGCCAGCTTGGCATCTGCTGCTAGCTTGCATGCTTACCGGCTGGCAGAACTTTCATATTTCTGCTATTTGCCTCATCCTGGACAATGGGAATGACCTGAGTTCTCTGAGCTTAGCACATTGGGTACCTAGCTTAGATGGCACTTAGTGGGGCTTGTAGGAGCCACCTGTTCATCTGGTCAGCCTCTGTTATTGTTTGTTCATTTATTAACTCAGTACCTTCTGGGGCACCAGCTGTGCATCAGACTTCTAATCTAGAGCAAGACATCAGCAGTCTCATGTCATTCACCATCTAATCAGGGTCCTTTTATTAGTGTTTTGCCTCAGAAATGTATTTGAAGCCAGAAACGTATTTGAAGATGTCATAGGTACTTTATCGTTGGTGTGACAAAATACCTGCTATCTAGGTTTAAGAGAGGAGAGACTTAGTGAGCTCACAGTTTCAGAAGGGGTTTCACAGTCAGTGGGCTTCTGGATGAGGTGGACAGAGAGAAAGCCAAGTAAAACAGAAGCAGAGAGACTCAGGCAAGGCCTGAGTTCTCCCAGGAAGAAGCTGCAATGATGTATCTATCTTCTTCCTACCTTTACTTAGGCTGCCAGCCACAGGGACGCCCCCCACATTCAGGTGTCCCTTCTGGACCTGGCCCACAAGGCAATAACAAACACCTGAAAGATCTGCCGTGGGCAATCTCCAGTCTCAGCAAGGTGATATAATACCTCTAATTCAAGCCCTAAGCACCTGCCCTTTGCAGCCAGGCCCTATGTCCCAGTAACATGGTTCCAGGCTTTTAAGGGACTTCCAGATATAAACCATAGCACTGCACACACCTGCGATAATAGGTTTCAAGAGGCTCTAAGGCAGAAGGATCTTAATGCTAGCCTAGTCTGCATAGTGACACTTTGTTTCAAAAAAAAAAAAAACTGGCTTTTCTGTCCATACTTATAATGACAGTACTAAGGATGAGGCAGAGGATCTCAAGTTCAGACCCAGTCTAGGGTACTAAGACCCTGTTTCAAAAATAAAAAAGATAATCTGGGAATGAATGTAGGTCAGTGCAGAGGCTGGGTTCAGTCTCTAGTAAGGGACTGGGGAGAAATTGAGCTTTCTGAATGCAAAAGGTTATATTTATACTGGGTAACTTGACTTTGGGAGTTCAGAGGTCTGCAGTGCCAGAGGACCTGGTAGCTAGACCTTCAGGCATCAAGAATTAAAGCAACCCAGCCCTGATATCTTGTATCTTCTCCTGCTATGTTTGCTGTCTCTGTCATTGTGGTCGGTATGGTGTGTCTCAGCTCCCTGCTTAACACCAGCTCAGAGCCAGTCTGTGTGTTTGTTCTCTTGAGTTGGGTCTCTGTGATGGCTTTTTCTGGTTCTTTTTGTTTTTTAAATATTCTGTAGCCCATGATCGTCCTGAGCTCACTGTATAGTGTAGACTGGCCTGAAACTCATGATAGTCCTCCTGCCTCAGCCTCCTGAATGCTGGGATTATGTGTATGCACCACCACACACAGCTGGGGAATCGAGCCAGGGCCTTGCATGGCTAGGCAAGCACACTCCCAGCAAGTATAGGAGCTTTGGAGTGAGATGAATTCTTAACTAAGGGTTTTCTTAGCACTTTGTAGAGGTCAGTTAGTGGTCATGGCTGTCCTGAGACAGCCTCGTGGCCCCGTGGTTACCAGCAGAGGTGCTTTGTTTCTTGCCCTTTGAGGCACCTCCTTTCTCATCCTTGGTACCCTGGCCCTGTCACACTGCCCTGTATTGATTCTACCCACAGGAGGTGGCCTTGGTGGTACCAGAAGAGGTGGGGCTGATGTGAACATTCGGCATTCAGGCCGCGATGATACATCTCGCTACGATGAGAGGTAAGATTGGGCAACTAGTTTCCTGGGATGGGGTTGGTGACTTGGGGAGCCCTGGCACACACCGCTGCCCACCTCATCCAGGCCCGGCCCCTCCCCGCTTCCGCACAGGGACCGGGACCGGGACCGTGAGCGGGAGCGTAGAGAGCGGAGCCGAGAGCGAGATAAGGAGCGGGAGCGGAGACGCTCTCGGTCTCGGGACCGTCGGAGGCGCTCACGGAGTCGTGACAAGGATGAACGGAGGCGCTCCAGGGAGCGGAGCAAGGACAAAGACCGCGAAAGGAAACGTCGGAGCAGCAGGAGTCGGGAGCGAGCCAGGCGGGAGCGGGAGCGCAAGGAGGAGCTGCGTGGAGGTGGCGGTGGTGGTGACATGGCTGAGCCTTCTGAGGCTGGGGATGCCCCTCCTGATGATGGGCCTCCTGGGGAGCTTGGTCCTGACGGCCCTGACGGTCCAGAGGAAAAGGGCCGAGATCGAGACCGGGAACGCCGTCGGAGTCACCGGAGTGAACGGGAGCGCCGCCGAGACCGGGACCGGGACAGGGATCGAGAGCACAAGCGGGGGGAGAGGGGTGGTGAGCGGGGCAGGGATGAGGCGCGAGGTGGTGGGGGTGGCGGCCAGGACAATGGTCTGGAGGGTTTGGGCAATGACAGCCGAGACATGTACATGGAGTCTGAAGGTGGCGACGGATACATGGCACCAGAGAACGGGTATTTGATGGAGGCAGCACCTGAGTGAAGAGGTCTTCGGCGGTTCAGAGGTGTTCCTCAGCAGCTCTCTTTGTCATCCTCTTCCTCGATCTTGACCACTTCAGTTTGCCCTCCAAGGGTAACAGTTTCTTTGTTCTGGCCTCTTGGATTTAAGAAATAAAATTAACTTCCTGTTGATAGTGAATGCCTGGGTTTCTTCCTCACTGCTGTTAACCAGCCCAGAAGGTTATTTAGCTTCCAAAAGCCCCACTTTAGGTATAGTTTTCTAGGGCACACTTCAAGCTTGAGCAATATTATTGGGCTGAGGCTGTCCCTGGGACACCAGAGCTCCTTGGCATGGAGTAAGGAAGCTCTGTGGAGTTGCTCTCTACCTCTGTGGTCCAACCCCAGCCCTTGGGTGCACTCTCACGCAGGGTATCCATCATGAAAGGTACAGGAGGGGTCTAGGTTACCAAGAGAAGCAGCAGCTTTGAATGTACAAAACGGAAGCTACTGTCTCCATCTGAGCACAGGAGAAGCTGTGAGGAAATGACCTGCAAGGAGTGGGCATAAGCAGGAAGCCGGCCTGGGGTGGTCTTTTGTGACAAGCGACAAATAGAAGAGCCCCAGGGCTGGAGGAAGAGCAGCGGGGTTCCAGGCGTTGCTGTTGAGAACACTATCCTTTGGATTCCCCAGTGCCACCGGAGTAGGGTGTGGTAGTGCATGCATGCAGTCTCAGCGCTTGAGAGGCTGAGACAGGAGGATCGCCCTGTATTTTTGAGGCCAGCCTGGACTACAAAGCAAGACCCTATCAAAGATTTGGGTCAATTCCAAAAATGGGTGATTGACATTGACAGTTGGCCTTACAGAACCCCAGAGAAACAAAGTCAAGGTTGCAATTTTAGAATGAGTGGGAAAGTTGAAGGGGATCCTGTTTACTGAACACAAATCTTCATCAGCACTCTGGAGGACTCTGAGCCTGGCTCGTGCAGCCTAACCTGCTCAGCCAGGAAGAACCACAGCTGGATGGCAAACCAGGCTGGTAATCCAGAGACAGTCTGTCATCTGAAAGAAAGTGATGGCAAGGGGCTGGAGGCTTAGCTCAGCTGTTAGAGTCCTTGCTTAGCAAGTCAAGGCCCTGGGATTGATTCTCCTGCACCACGTATGCCATATGCCGACATGGTGCAGACCCAAAATGCCAGCAGCCGGCTGTGTGCTATAAACACTGAACTACACCCTCAGCCCCTTTGATCAACTTAAGAATAAAGAAACAGTCTCAGAAGGCAGCAGTCTTTGATCTGCTGAATTCCAGAAGTTCATCTTGGCAATCAACTTGGCAAAAGCTACCCAAGACATTTGCCAGCTCTTAACCTACCAGTATTGCAACACATCTGAGCCAAATGCAGATAAACTGGGAAACAGCGGTGCAGGTTTCAGACAGCTACTACGATGGAGTGGACCTACTTGAAAGGTCCAGAGTGCCACACTGGAATAACGGCACAAATGAAGTCCATCAGGCTTGACTCCAGACCAGGATTTCATCAGAAAGTAGGAAGCTGATTTGCCAAAAAACACTTGGCCTTCCTTTTTTGGAGAAATTCTCTAGTTTGCAATTCACAAAATTCACATCTTCTCAAAACTTACCAGGAATGCTAGAAAGAGCTTTTAAGAAGCAGGAAACCAAGAAGCAAAAAAACAGTTAAAGTGAGGAAGATGTTGGAGTTGAGAAAAGGAGAAAATGAATATGTATTAAATTATTTTTTAAATTTATTATTTTTTTTAATGAGACAGGATCTTGCTCTGTAGTCCAGGCTGATCCTGAACTCGCTGTGGAGCGCGGGCTGGTCTCAAACACATGGCAATGCTCCGCCTTAGCCTCCTGAGTGCTAAAAATGGAAAATTTTAACAGATGTGGATTCTCAAAATCAGACTGCAATTCTACAATTGGAAAACACAACTGAAGAAATTAGAAGGTGGCATTAGATAACCTGAAAGCTTCCTGTTATAAACACTGGAAGTGCTAGGATCCATAGACAAACTTGAAAATAAAAGACAGCTATTTTAGGAATTAACTGAGGATGTATGTCACTAAAATGAATCTTAAAAATTCAATTCAGGAGTAAGATACAGTCCCAGGACGGCAGTTTATAGAAAGCAGGTGGTTCAGATTGAGGCAAGAAGACCAAAGTTTCCAAGATGTTTTGGGATAAAAAAGATGCATTAAAGTCACTGTTGTGCAGGAGATGTGGAAAGAATGAATGTGGGAAAAGAAAATGAGGATGCTTCCATAAAATTTAGCCCTGACTACCTCCAGAAGACCTGGAGGTAGGACAGCAGGACCTGGAGGTGGAGGACGTGACTCACCTGATGTATGATGAGCCTTTGTTTTGGAGACAGGGTTCCACTCTATAGCCCAGGCTGGTCCTAAACTATGAGCCCAGGCTGGCCCTGGACTCATGGCAATCTTGCCTCAGCCTCCCAAGTGCTGGGATTAAAGGTATGCACCACCACACCCAGCTTTATGTGGTCCTGGGGAATCAAACTCAGGGCCTTGCACTTGCAAGGCAAGCACTTTAACTGCTGTGCCATTCCTCTAGCCCCTATGTGATGAGCTTTAAAGTCCTTGTGGTGGCTAAATGTGAGGGAAAGCCACAGCTTCAGAGACACTGGCCTAGCTGACACATAGCTGTGGCTTTGTGAAGAGTAGAAAAGGGACAGAGGCCTATACAGCCACTTTATTACAAATCAGGATGAAAAAATTAATGTTCACAGAAAAAGCCAGAAGCTAGTCAAGAAATATAATCTCAGAAAATGATGTGGCCCCTACAGTACAGTAACAATGTTGCAAATAGTTATGTGAACAAAATTTCCTAGAGTAAACCAAAAGCTGCCACGGGGGCTAAGGGTATATATAGTTCAGTTGTTAAAACCCTTGTCTAGCATATTCAAGGTTGTGGCTTTGATTACCCAGGATCGTATCGTACAAAATTAGCCAGGTGTGGTAGTATATGCCTATAATCCCAGCACTTAGGAGGCTGAGGCAGGAGGATTGCCGTGAGTTTGGAGACCAGCCTGGGCTACATGGCTCAGCACTAGCTACCAAGGGAGACCTTGTCTTAAAAAGAAAAAGTACAATAAAAATTTTATGGGTAGAGGGGAAAGTATGAAAATCTATGTATTAACATGTAAATCAGTGAATCCAGAAATAGAAAGCTGAGTATTGAAGCACATGCCTCTAATCCGCTGAGGCAAGAGGACTGCCATGAATCCAAGGACAGAGTGAGACCCTGTCTCAAAAAAATAAATAAATACTAAAATACTCTTCTGGGCCCAATTGCCTGTATCACAAAACAACACACTTTTCTCATGATTCCATCCTTATCTTCCTCCCCTTCCTGGCCACATTTTGCTCTCTTGACTTTAAGCACACGGTGTGTGGAGAGCAGTCCTGGGTCTTCTCCATTCCATTTCCTCTTGTCCTCACATTCTTGTTCACTCCGTATTTTTTGTTTGTTTTTTGTTTTTTGTTTTTTGTTTTTTTTGTTTTTTTGAGACAGGGTCTTGTTCTGTAATCCAGGATGGTCCTTAACTCAATGTAGCCCAGGCAGGCCTCAAAATTATGGTAATCCTCCTGCCTCAGCTTCCCAAGTGCTGGAATTACAGACAAGTGCCACCACACCCAGTTTATGGGGGTGCAAGGAATCAAACCGAGAGCTTTGTGCTTGTTAGGCAAGCGCTCTAACTGATGTGCTATTCCTCCAGCCCCTCTGGTCTTAAATTTACTAGTAATCCAATGCTGCTTGGAAATCAAGCTCTGTATGTTGGCCAAAGCTCAAGACAGTGCCTCAGCTAAAAATGTAGGAGGATATGATGGCTGGGGCCTCCTTTTGTCCTCCAGTAACCCCTGAAGGCCAGCATGGGCCATATGTTTGAGACCCCAGCTGGTCTCAAACATATGGCAATCCTCGTGCCTTAGCCTCCCAAGTACTGGAATTATAGACATGGCTTTTTTTTTAATAAAAAATATTTGACACTGGCATCTGGGTGGCATCTGGTGAAGTCCTTGCTGTATCAGAATGCTCCAGACAATTGTTCTGAGCTCTCGTCCTTATCTTCCTTTGGACACCATAGGCTCCTCAAATTCAAAATTATCTGCTATTGGTTCTCCAGCAGCAGTCACTCAGCAAGCACCAAAGCGACCTACCACTGCTTCTTTTCTACCTCCTGCTCCCCACCGGCGGTGTGGCACCAAGGCTTGTCTGGCCTGGCCACCCATCTTCCACGCCTCTGCCTCAGGGACAGCCTGTGCTTCTTGGCATTGCATCCTCTCCGCTCTCCTCCAATGTCCACAGTGGCCAGAATGTGTGCGTGTTATTGGGGACCCTTCACACTGAGCTCCATCTCCAACCTATCTTTTTTAATTCGGAGAGGGGACCTTGCCAAATAGCTAAATTGACTGGGCTGCAGCTTGTGCTTTTCCTGTACCTTCCCTGGGATTGCAGACAGGCACCATCTCTCCCAGCTGCCCATTTTACTTTTTAAATTGAGCCATGGTCTGGAGGAATGGCTCAGCGGTTAAAGCATCTGCATAGCAAGCTCAAGGCCCTGAGTTCAATTCCCCAGCACCACATAAAGCTGGGTGTGGAGGCACACTCCTATAATGCCAGCACTTGGGAGCTGAGGCAGGTGGATTGTCCTGAGTCCAAGGCCAGCCTGGGCTACACCAGTGACTTCAGGACCAGCCTGGGCTACACTGAGACACCCAGTCTCAAAGAAAAAGGAAAAAAAAATGTATGTAGAGGTAATAAATAAATATACTTAGAGGCAAGGTCTTCAAATAGCCTTTAGTTATTGACCTTTCTGCCTTAGCCTTCCACGTAGCTAGGATGGCCCCAGGGGAGGTCTCACCTCTTTTGCTTTTACTTCCCTTGACTATTGTTGACTCCCTGTCTTTCTCTTTCTTTTCTTTTTCTTTCTTTTCTTTTTCTTTTTCTTTTTCTTTTTCTTTTTTTTTTTTTGAGACAGGGTCTCGCTCTGTGGTCCAGGCTGATCCTGAATTCACTTCAGAGCCCAGGCTGGCCTTGGACTCACGGCAATCCTCCTGTCTCAGCCTCCCGAGTGCTGGGATTACAGGCAGATCAGGCTTTGTGGTCTAGGCTAGTCCTAAACTCATTATGTAGCTCACGCTGGTCTACTCCTGCCTCAGACTCCCAAGTACTGGGATTACTGGCGTGTGCCCCCATGCCCAGTTTATCCACTCTCAAGTCTTACCCACAGCCTAACTGGTTGTGTACCACTCCACAGAGAGCCCTGTTAGGGCAGTGGTTCGTCTGCCTTGCTCACCATGGCGTGTGGCACTTTGGGCACGGGAGATGCTGATCATGGGGTGCTGGGTGTGGAAACTTGGGCGAAGGATAAGGACGGCGGGCAGGAGGAGTGAGCCGGAAGGAGATTCAGATAAGCATTCTGCAAACAGGCAGACCTAGACCGACGGCTGCAACCAGAGGGCAGGAAAACAGAACTGCACGTCGTGGCGCCGGGAGCCGAGGCGCGCGTCTCGGGCCTCTGCAGGGGGCGCCCGCCGCCCGGGGCGGGGCCACGCGCAGCACCGCCCCCTCGCCGGCGACGGGGCAGGCGGGCGGCTCGCGGCTGTGGCGCCGACATGGCTGCGCTGGTGGAGCCACTGGGGCTAGAGCGGGGTGAGCGCACCGGGGACCCTGCCCACTCGGGCTGCGGCGGGCGCCCCGCTCGCGGCCCCGCCCAGGCCGGCGCGGTGGGCGGGCGGACCCGGCGGGGTGGGCGGGGTGGGCGGGGCGGGCGCGGCGACCGGCGGGCTGTGGGCGTGGGAGGGTCCGAGAGCGGGCGGCCGGGGCGTGGGAGGGGGCGCCAGCTGCGCACCAGCGCGTGAGGTGTCCTGGGGACCCGGCGGGCGCCAGGCTGGCGGGGCCGCCGCCTCGCCACCTGGACTCGAGGGATGTTCGACTGGGTTTCGGCTGTCCTTCCCGGCTGTGTCCGCCTCACTCCATCTCTTGCTGCGTCTCTCGGTGGCTCTCTGCGTCTTGGTGTCTCCGCCCCGCAGACGTGTCCCGGGCCGTGGAGCTCCTCGAGCGCCTCCAACGCAGCGGGGAGCTGCCGCCGCAGAAGCTGCAGGCCCTGCAGCGAGTCCTGCAGAGTCGCTTCTGCTCCGCCATCCGCGAGGTGAGCAGCGCTGAGCCGGGAGGATCTGGCAGTCACCGGCTCCGCTTCCCTGTCGCCAGATCCCAGGGACTACGCCTCCCGGCAGCTCCCGAGGCGGCCCGCCGTGGGGCGCCAGCACTGCGGCTCCTGGGTTCTTTGGGAGTTGTAGTTTCCGCAGGCTCCGGGGGCGGGGCGGATCCTAGGGTGGGAGGGGAGTGGGGGCGGGGAAGCCCGGACCACAGAGTCTTCGGGAAGAGGGGGCTGGCGGCTCCCTGATGCGGCTGCGTCCTCTCCCAGGTGTATGAGCAGCTTTATGACACACTGGACATCACGGGCAGTGCTGAGATCCGGGCTCATGCCACTGCCAAGGTAGGCGCCTAAGCCTTCTTCAGGCCAGCATTCCTGTTTCCTCCTTTGGGGTTTTTATCAAAACTGCACCACCCTTACGATTATTTATTTAGAATTTCCTTTAAATAACCGCACAGTTTTTATTTAAACAAATGGCACATAAAAGACATACTTAGTAACTACCAATAGAAACTGGTATGGGTGGCTGGGGGCATAGCATTGCTCAGTGTTGTTAAAGCACTTTGCTAGCAAGTACAAGGCCCTGGGTTTGATTCTCCAGCTCTACATAAACTGACTGTAGTGGTGCTCACATGTAATCCTGGCACTCGGGAGGCTGAGGCAGAAGGATTGCCCAGAGTTTGAGGGTAGCCTGGCTACATAGTTGAGGACCAGCTTGGACACAGAAGAAAAAAGGAAGGAAGAAAGCCTCAGGCCATTTTTATTTTTGATTTTGAAACAGGGTCTCACTAACTCCTTAGGTTGCATTTGTGATCCTCCTGCTTCAGCCTCCCAGAGTGCAGGATTACAGGCATATGTTAGTGGGCCCAGCTTGGAATGTCCTTAAACTTGGAAATCTTAGGAAACTGCAACTGCGTGCTATTTCTTACCTGGTGGCTGTCAGGTCCCTCCAGACCTCTACTTTTTGTCTGTTAAAAAGTAAGACTGGTAAGTATGTAGTATTCCAGACACATCCCAAGGGAGATTTCTTCTCTGACATGTCAGAGTATTGCAGGTAGTGACTGTGGCCGTGCTTGCCTGTAATCCCAGCACCCTGTGAGGCTGAAGTAGGAGATTGTAAATTCAAGCCTAGTGAAACCTTGTTTCATACGTTAATAAATAAGTAAATAAAATAATAATAAAAAAGACTAGCAAGGGATGTAGCTCAGTGAAAAGATCCTGGATCTAATCCTTAATACAAAAGAAAAAAATATGCTCACAGGTGAACTAAAAAAGACACAGTCAACATAGGATGACCTCGTGTTGAGTTGTGGAAGGTTAATTGTGCTTGGGGAAAGCGGTTTTTAGCGTAGATGTCTCTCCCCTGCCCAAGCACCCCTCCCCATGCCATATGCCCACTGCACCCTGTCTCTCTCCCAGGCTACAGTGGCAGCCTTCACGGCCAGTGAGGGCCATGCCCATCCCCGGGTAGTGGAGCTGCCCAAGACGGATGAGGGCCTGGGCTTCAACATCATGGGTGGCAAAGAGCAGAACTCGCCTATCTACATCTCTCGTGTCATCCCCGGAGGTGTGGCGGATCGTCATGGAGGCCTCAAGCGTGGGGACCAGCTGCTGTCGGTGAATGGTGTGGTGAGTGGGGGGCGGAGCAAGGCTGGGGCCCCATCCTCAGCACAGTCCTTGGTCATGCCTTTCACTCCACACCGACTGAGCACTGCCTCAGCAGCCAGCCCTGTCCTGTGCAATGCCGCAGGCTCTCCGAGAAGTTGGCTAGATGTCCAACACACAGAGACTCCTTCTCTGGTTTAGGAGATAGAGCCTGACTGACTCGTCCTAATCCAGAGACATAAGAACAAGGGTGCACAAAGCATGGTGAGGACCCAGATGTGGTTCCAGTACAGGGCAAGATGAGAGAAGTTTTTGCAGAAGAAGAAACATTTGAGTTTCTTCAAGGAAGAATGAGTAGGAGTTCCCTAGGCAGACCAGGTGAAGGGTATTTGTTGCTGAATTGTTGTTAGATAAGGGCTAACTCTACATTCTTCCGAGATAGGGCTTGATTCTGATGAAGATTTGGAACAAACAGCTAATTAAAACTCTAGGGTTGGGGCTGGAGGAATAACCCAGAAGTTAAAGGCCTTAAGTTCGATTATTCAGCATCATCTAAGCCAGGCATGGTGGCACATGCCTGTAATGCCAGCACTTGGGAGGCTGAGGCAGGATAATTGCCATGAGTTTGAGGCTAGCCTGGACTATATAGCAAGTTCAGGACTGCCCTAGATAGAAGTCAAGACCCTTTCTCAAAAATAAATATAGGCTGGAGCAATGGCACAGTGGTTAAAGCTCTTGCCTAGCAAGCTTAAGGTCCTGAGTTCTATTCCCCAGCACCATATAAGTCCGGGCATGGTGTATGCTTGCAACCCCAGTGCTTGGGAACCTTTGGTAGGAGGACTGCAGTGAGTCCAAGGCTAGCCTAGGCTACATAGTGAGTTCAGGACCAGCCTGGGTTATAGAGGGAGGCCCTGTCTCAAAAAATAAATAGATAGGGGCTGCAGGAACGGCTCAGCGGTTAAAGTGCTTGCTTAGCAAGCGCCTTGTCAAGTGCTAAGTACCCGAGTTCCATTCCCCAGCACCACATAAGCTGGGCGTGGTGGCGCACACGGAGGATTGTCGCAAGTCCAAGGCCAGCCTGGGCTCCATAGTGAGTTCAGGACCAGCCTGGACTACAGAGCGAGACCCTGTCTCAAAAATAGATAGGTAGGTAGATAAATATATGAATAAATAAATAAAACTCTGGTTTAAAGTAAAAAGAGGTATAACTGGATAGGTGGCTGGGACCACTCATGCAGGGCCTAATTATAGCTGGAGAAGCTGGGGCTTCGTCCCAGTGTACAGTGGAGTCATGGGCAGGGGTAGCCTTAGCCTAGGGTAGAGACGGACCTCTCTGGGAGTCTAGGAGACTCACAAAGTAAGGAGGCTATGGTACAAGTCCAGAGAGGTGAGGAGCCAGGCCTAAAGATTCAGGCCTGTAATCCCAGCACTTGAGAGGCTTAGGCAGGAGGATTACCATGAATTCGAGCTTAGCCTGGGCTATATATTAAGTTAAAGACCAGCCTGGACTACAGAGCGAGACCTTGTCTCAAAACAAAAAACTCAAAGGAGAGGAGAAGGCCTGAACCGGTGGCAGGGCAATGTTGACCAAGAAAAAGAGATCAGGACAGGAGGGTACCTGCAGGCTGTTGGGAGGGAGATGGTGAGGACAGGCTTAGTTAAGGACTCTCCCACAAAGAGGACAGGAGGCCTCTTGGGCCTGGTAGCAGGCTCATCAGCAGCTTGTCCCCAGTCCTGGGTGGGGTGGGCCGGGTGGCAGCAGCAGGCTCAGGCCAGCTGCTCCCTGCAGAGTGTCGAGGGTGAGCAGCACGAGAAGGCGGTGGAGCTGCTGAAGGCTGCCCAGGGCTCAGTGAAGCTGGTGGTGCGGTACACCCCTCGAGTGCTGGAGGAGATGGAGGCCCGCTTCGAGAAGATGCGCTCTGCCCGCAGGCGCCAGCAGCACCAGAGCTACTCGTGAGCCCCTGGTCACCACACCCCGGGGCCTCCATTGCTTCCTTTGACCCCATACTCTCAGATCAGGCCAGTGATTCCTGGGACCCTGATTGTCGCCCTGAGCCTGGCTCCTCTCCTAGGGCATTCTGACCCTTGACCCTAGCTCAGGCTTCCACCTCCTGGGAGCACGTTGTGCCCTAATTGCCCAAGACCTTCCAGTTCCCTTCATCCCCACACTCAGAATGTACTTCTGGAGTCCTCCATCCAGGTCCCTTGGGCCCTTTTGCTTCTGGAACCCAGTCCTAGCTGTCATTCCCCTCCGTTCCTCCCCTAAGCCTGGCTCCCCTCTCTTCACGCCCACTGCAGGTCCTTGGAGTCTCGAGGCTGAAACCACAGATCTGGACCCTCACCTTCTCCCCTGTACAGTATTTATTGTCACTAACTCCTTATTTAAAGATCTTGGACCCTCATGAGTGTCTGTGTATCTGTCCTGCATCCTAAGGAGTGGGGGAGGGACAGGAGATGCTGTGGAGACCTTTTCAGAATTTGAGAACAGAGGCCGAGAGACTCCACTCAGGTCTGAAGGCGCAGGCAGGACAGCTTCCCGAGGGACAACCCCACGCGGAGGCAGGGGTCAGTCGGCCTGAGTGCGAGTACAGGCGGAGCTGAGGACAACACCCACGACCCTTCCTGGGAGTCCGAAGGCCGGGCCAAGCCAGCCAGCCCCTACCTCGCAGCGCCTCCGACAGGGAGTCCCGAGCCGCGCCGAGCTAGTGCGCGGCCTCCGTGTGGGCGGGGCGGAGCGAACCATTAGCCTCGTCCGCCGGGGGAGCCCTGCAGGCCGCGCTGCCGTCTGCGTGGGAGTCAGGGGTGCGGGTGCCGCGTGCAGTTCCCTAGGCGGGCGCAGGGGTGCAGAATAAGGTGTATTTATCCATTGGACACGCACCACACCTTTCAACCAAAGCATGTCTTTCTGGGAACCGCCCTTTCCTTAAAATTCAACCTTTATCCTCACCCAGCTGCCGGCTCAACCCTCGTGTCCCGTGCGGCGCGAGGACCGGCGCGCGCCACCACCAGGATCTAGGGTCGCGAGTCGCGATCCTTGCCGCGCGCTACTAGCTCCAGGTGACATCATCCCCCTGCCGGGCTCCGCCCCCCGCCCCAGCCGCCGCAAGCCGCACGCCTATTGGCCCACGCACCTTGAGCCCCGCCTCCCCCTCTCCGCCCGCGCGACCCCGCCCTACCCATGTGGAGGCGGGGTCTAGTCGCCGGCCGGCGCCTACGCCGCTTTCCATTGGCCACTCGGCACCGTCTGTCAGTCTCCTGTTAAAGGGGCCACGACCGCCTGGGAGCTGTTGAGGGGGGAGGGGGAGGGAGGAGAATTTTTTTGGGGGGGAGGTGGGATTTGGGGGGCGCTGGTGGGCACCCCCGGATCTGGCGGCTGCGGCCTCGCGGGGGGAGGCTGAACGGTGACAGGGCAGGGGCTATTTTAGGGGGTAGAGGGCTGTGAGACGGTGAGGGGGAGGGGGTCCCCAGCGCCCAAGCCGGAGCAAGAGACGCTGAGCCCGCGCTAGCGGCGGAGACAGGGTTCCAGAGCTACAGATCCGGGCCCCGGCCGCCGCCAGGGGCCCCACCCGGTCCCCCCACCCCACCCCACGTCCCTTCTGCAGCCCAGCTCCGCCCGCAGCCGCCGCGGACCAGGTAGGTAAGAGCCTGGCCCAGCCTGCTTGGCAGCGCCCACCTTGGGGACCCTTCGGCGAGTCTCCCCCGCCTCCCGGAGATCCTGGATTCTCCTGCTCATCCTCTGGGACCCCAGAGCGCAGATTTCACAGTCCATCCCAGGAGACTCAGACGTGCCCCTTCCTGGAGCCCAGGCTCCCCAGTTGAACCTTAGAATCCCAGGCGTTCTGTCTCCTTGTGCCTCCGTCAAGGCCCAGGAGCCTGGATTACCCAGATCAGCCCCGGGGACCCCCTCTGAACCTAGGTTCCTCTCCTCGGCCCAGTCCCTGGAGCTGCGGACACTGGCCGTGGCTGGGTCAGACTCCCCTGGCCACGGCCGGCAGCCTCCGTCGCCCGCATCCTCCCCCATCCTCGCACCCGTCTGCCGGTCTCCAGCCTCTGGCTCGAACAGCCGGCCGCGTCCCTCGGACCAGGCCGGCTGCCGGCCGCTCTGGACACAGGCCCGCTCTGGAGCTGTCCATGGTCAGCGCACTCGGCAGCCTTGCCTCCCTCACCTTGTGCCACCGCCGCCAGGGAGGGGGCGCAGGCGGCGCAGGGGGTGAGGGAGGGACCCCCCCCCCCCCGCGCGCGCGCCTCTGACCCGGGGATACCCGGACCCTCCGTGACCCCGGCTGCGGGTTCACTTCCAGGCTCTTGGCGTCAGCCTGAGCACCCCAGGTTTCCAGGACTCTTGCTCTTCCCTGAGGATTCAGGGCCACTGAATATTCCTGCCTTGTTCTCCTCAGGGACCGTGGCACCTGGGCACCCAGCGTCCACCCCGTTCTGGAAGGTTGTCAGTGCTCCTCCATCTGCCAGACCCGACTGAGAGCCCTCACCCTTTCAGGTCTAGGAATCCTGTTTCCAGCTTTTACTCCCCCTTTCTCCACTTAGCACCTAGTTTAAGAGCCCTTGTGCCCCCCCAGACAAATATACTCACCCTCCTGGTGTCCAGCATCTGCTCCCTTAGGAACAAACTCAGGCGCCATGACTCTTCAAAGATCTGAAGTACAATTTCTCCTTTGCTTTCCGCCCTCCTCCCTGGGACTCCACGGTGTCCTGTCCCCAGTCTTGCACACCTACAGATGCTCCTAGGCTTCTGCACTGCCTGTCAGCACTTACCAAGGCCATCTGCCAAGCTCTTCCTCCCCAAAAGACAGAGGCTCTCAATTTCTAACTTCTTGTCCTTTCCCTCTACAAGTACACAGGCACCCAGACCCTCAGCTGGGGTACGCCCCTGCCCCTTGGTTTATCTCCTGTAACTAGATCCTAATAGCCTCGTGACTTGCAGCAACTTCACATCTATGGCTTTGGCAACCCCTGCCTCATTGCCATATCATCTCAGATGCTAGGCTTCTGGACTCTCCTCTCTTCTTTCTCCCCTAAGACCTAAATTCTTGAGATGTTTCCACACTACATTACCTCCCAAGCCCTATGTCATGAAGTCTCAGGGTATTTTAGGCTGAAGAGCCAAACATACACCCCTTTCTTCTGATGTATTCTGTCATCTGTTGGGCTCATTAGATGATCTAGACCATGTTCATGGCCTTTTATATTTCCCTTTATATAGATGTCTTTGCATTGCTGCTTGTTCTAGATTCCTCCTAAGAACTAGATCACTTCCAGCTGACATTTAGTTATCTTCATCTAAGGCACTGTCAGAGTTCCACGCCAGCTGCGAAATTCCAGCCATGTCCTATTCTAGTCAACTTTTCAAATATTGTAGATGATGTTCCCAGCCCCAATTCTGATCTCACCTCTCCTCAGATAGGCTTCAAATTTCTAGTGGCCATTGCACTTAATGTTTGATACATTTTTATTCTACATGTGTTCTGGGTTCCAAGCCACTTCCTTGGCATTGTTCTAGATTCTTTTTCCTCCCCAAGGACATTCTAAGTTCTAGAATGAGTGTGTTCTATCATTCTAGCTTTCCTACAATTTGTGACATTAGTTCTAAAATATGTTTCTAAAAGCTAGGCGTGGTGGTGCATGCCTGTAATCCTAGTAGTTGGGAGGCTGAGGCAGGAGGATTGCTGTGTGTTCAAGGCCAGCCTGGGGTACATAGTGAGTTCGGGACCAGCCTGGACTGCAGAGTGAGACTCTGCCTCAAAAAAAAAAAAAAAGTAAAATGAGTTTTCAGGCTGGGTCTGGTGGCACACAGGCTTGTAATTCCAGCACTTTGGGAGGATGAGGCAGTGCGATCATAAGTTTGAGTCCATCCTGGGCAACTTAGCAAATTAACCAAATCCTATCTGAAAATAAAAATGGGCTGGAGATGTAGCTCAATGTAAAGACCCTGGAATCGGTCTCCAGTACTACAATAAAAAGCAAACAACAAATGTAGTTTCCAGCCATGTGCTTGGCATTGTTCTAGATTCTCTTCTCTCCCTGGGGATATTCTAAGTTCAAGAATGTGTGTTCTCTTGGGCTGGAGGGATGGCATGATAGTTAAATTGCCTTACTAGCAAGCACAAGGCCCTGGATTCAATTCCCCAGCACTACACAAGCTGGGCATGGGGGTGCACACCTGTAATCCCAGCACTCGGGAAGCTGAGGCAGGAGGATTGCCATGAGTTCGAGGCCAGCCTGAGCTATGTAGTGAATTCAGGACCAGCAACCTGAACTACCAGAGTGAGACTCTGCCTCAAAAAAAAAATGTGTGTGCTCTAGACTTACTCAAATTTGTGCTATCAATTCTAAAATGAATTTCTTTTAAATCTAGAAGCTTTACAACAAGGGTTCTACATGTTCTCACCTCAGGTTCTGGATTCTAGGCTCACTCGTTCCCTCTTTATTCGCCTGTGCTTTTTCTGCTGTAGCCATATCGCAGAGCATGGCCCTGGGTGGATTGTGGACTTTCTCCTCCACCTGCCAATTTGGCATTCTAAGCATGTTCTAGACTCCTCCTCCGGAGCTTAGAATGTTCTTATTTCCAGAACAGTCTCCTCCCCACCCCCCTCACCAGTTCAGCTTTTATCTCAGGGTTTGCGTGTGTATATGTGGGTACTGGGGATTTACCCCAGGTGCTTAGCAGTGAGCTGCATCTCCAGCCTATTTTTTAGTTTACAGGGTCTCGCTCTGTAGCCCAGGCTGGTCCTGAACTCACTATGGAGCCCAGGCTGGCCTTGGACTCATGGCAGTCTGCCTGCCTCAGCCTCCTGAGTTCTGGGATTATAGGTGTGTGCCAGCATGCCTGGCTTATTTGGTGCTGGGGAACCAAACTTGGGTACTTAGTGCTTGGCTTAGTGCTTGCTAGGCAAGCGCTTTCACCTCTGAGCCATTCCACCAGCCCTTAGTTTTAATTTCAAGACAGGGTCTCACTAAGTCACTGTGTTGCCCAGGCTGGGCTTGAACTTGCAGTCCTCCTGCCTCAGCCTCCAAGACTGCTGAGATTACAGGCCTGGCTTCTCAGGAATTTTATTTTATTTTTTGAGATAAGGTATTGCTCAGATTGCTGAGGCTGGTCCTGAATTCACAGCAGCCCTCCTGATTCAGCCTCCTGTGTGCTGAGATTATAAGCGTGACATCACACCCAATTTATGTTATACAAGGGAATCAAACCCAGGTCCCTGTGCTTGCTAGACAAGTGCTTTAACTGCTGCATTATTCCTTTAGTGCCTCGGGAATTCTTAATTCTTCTTTAATCTTGTCTCAATTTCTCTGCATTTCTTCTGAGGTAAATAATTTTTATGTGATGCTGTGGAATCGAATCCAGAGCATTGGGCATGCTAATCAAGCACTTTAACCACTGACATATACACCCAGGCCCAACTTCCAGGCAAACGCTTTGCTACCTTCTGGGTTTTTATTTATCCCTAGGGCATGTGCTCAATTCTAGAGCTCATCTTTTGTCTTCTGATTCTACCAGAAGTTTGTCTTGGTTAGTTTTTGTTTGTCTTCTGCCTTTTTATTTTGACAGAATCTCTCTCTATAGCCCAGGCTGATCCTGAACTCACTGTGTAGCCCAGTTTGGCCATGAACTCATAGCAATCTTCTTGCCTCAGCCTCTCAAGTGCTGGGTTTACAGGTGTGCACTGCCACACTTGGTTTATGTAATGCTAAGGAAATCTTTCTTTCTTTCTTTCTTTCTTTCTTTCTTTCTTTCTTTCTTTCTTTCTTTCTTTTTGAGACAGGGTCTTGCTCTGTAGCCCAGGCTGGTCCTGAATTCACTATGGAGCCCAGGCTGGCCTTGAACTCATGGCAATCCTCACGTCTCAGCCTCCCAAGTGCTGGGATTACAGGTGTGCACTATTATACTCAGCATATGTGGTGCTGGGAAATCCGAACTCGGGTACATAGCGCTTGACTTAATGCTTGCTTGGCAAGTGCTTTGACCACTGAGCCACACTCTCCGACCTGATGCTGGGGAATTGAATCCAGGGCTTTGCACTTGCTGGCAAGTGCTTTAACCACTGAACTATTTCCTCAACTTTGAGATGCTAGGGATTGAACCTAGGGCATGGTGAGTGCTAGGCATGTACTCTCCCACTGAGCTACATCCTCAGCTCTTGTAGGCTGTCTTCTGATCAACCAAGAATGTGACCCCAGGTATATTGTGCTATACCTTTATTCCTACTAAATTCTCAGCTCTAGATGACACCTGCTGTTTAGTCTTGTTATGCAGTAAGAATGTTATTTGGAAAAAAAGAGAGAATGTTACTTTTTATCATGATGCTACTCTTTGTGTTTTAGGTCTGGGGTGATTCAGACACTCTTTGAGTTATTGGTTTGCTTTTGGCTGCTTTTAAATTCCAGGTCTCAATTCTAGAATATGTTCCTCTATTTAGCCAAATGCGAGTGAGGTTCTACCCTCAAACACGTTCGCGTGGAGGCATACATCCTTGCTGCATGTTGATGTCTTTGTTCCATGGGCTTTCTAGATTCTGTGGCCAGCCCTGCTGTGTTTCATCTCAACTCACTATGTAGTCCAGGCTGGCCTTGAACTCACAGCAATCCTCCTGCCTCAGCCTCCCCAGTGCTGGGGTTCAAGGTGTGCATCACCATGCCCAGGTTAGGAGGTGCGGGGAAATTGAACCCAGGGCTTTAACTGCTGAGCTAGGCCCCTAGCTGTGTCATATCATCTGAATAGGTTGTGGGTTGGAAATGTTGAATTAGGTTTTGGCCAAAGCTTACCTGCTTTGTGTGTGTGTGTGTGTGTGTGTGTGTGTGTGTACCGTGCACAAGCGATCTGTCTTTCACACTGAGCTACATCCTCACCCCTTTTTACTTTTTTGAGACAGGGCCTCCCTTAAATAGCTGTTATCCAGGCTGTGCTCGAACTTGAGAGCTTTCTAACTCAGCCTCTCAGGGCCCTGGGATTAACAGGCCTGCATTACCAGGTCCAATTTCGCCTGCTCTCTTACAAACTTTTTCCTCAATCCAGCCTCATTAATGAAATTCAGGGGTCTAGATTTTCAGATGTACCATTTCACAGACTCAAGGGTACAGGCACCCAACTGCCGCTTCTCCCAGCTCCCACAGTTGCTCAGGTCCCTCCTCTGTTCGGGAGTCCCAGGCCTCGATTCCAAGCCACGGGCACAGTCCGCATATTGGGCGGGTGGGAAATTATCCTCTCTCAAACCGGTTAGGCTGCTGCCCGCAGGGGGAAAGGAAAGGAAGGAACAAAGTGAAAGTCCCTCCTGCTTTCGGCCGGGCCAGCCGGACCAGTTGGACCTGAAGTGAGCGAGGGAGCGGCACAGAGGACTTCGCTTCCCTTCAGCTCTGGCTCGGGCTCCAGTGACCCGAGTCCCGCCTTCTCGCCCAGAAACCCGCCCCCCGCCCGCGGATGATGCCCCACCAGAGCATCGTGAAGGAGGAGCTGAGCACTGGGACGGCTGAGGCCCGGCAGAGGAGGGGTCTGGAGGGCTCTGAAGAAGGAGGCTGGGAACTTTTGCGACAGAAAAGGGGTGTGGTTTCCGACTTCTGGGGTGGGGGAGGTGGGGGCCAGAGACCCAGACTCCTAGGTCTAGGGGAAGGAAAGGACGGGAGATGTTTGTGACCAGACGCGAGGCGTAGTTGGGTCTGGGACTCCTGGGTCACGAAGAGGGTGGTGAATAGCACGGTCCTGCCGCTCGCGACGCTGTTTGTTTGTATTTTTTCAAGTGGAGTGTGTTTCTTTAGATTCTTCTGGAGCCAGCGTCCAGATATCTTGGAGACCAGCTTGGGCTGGTCAGTAGATGAGGACCAATCCTGTGACTCTGTACAGATGGTCACGTTTTAGCGAGCCCAGTCCTGCGGCTTTCTGATGTAGTGGTTCTGGCTTGGACCTCAGTTTTCCCACCTGCGCAGTGGGTTGAAGGTTCTCAGCAGAGTCAGTAGGTTGAGACCTGGTATTCCAAGTTCACTCTGGCGATGCCTGGGTCGCCAGGATCAGTTGCTTTCAGTGGACCAGGTTTGTTGCCAATGCCAGGTAGGGTATGACCTTAAATGCTCTTACCCAAACATCCAGAGCTGTTTTCCTGAGAGCAGTGGGCTTCAGCCTGTCCTGTGAGGTGACGGCTTTCCCTGGCAGCGCCTGGTGGCCAGCCCTTAGGCTCTCCGGTAGAGTGCCCCGTGCTGATGCCTCCACTTCCCGGTGTTCTGAGCGGCTGGCCTCCGCTTCTCTTGCGCAGTGCCTTTATCCCGCATCTCGGCTTCCCCCATGGAGTATCCAGGTGGCGGTGCTTCAGTTTTCTGCCTGACAGGGTTGGTTTCTGTTCCTTGCCGCTTCTTCACAGCCGCAGGCTGGCACCGCCGCCATGATGTGCGAGGTGATGCCCACCATCAGCGAGGATGGCCGGCGGGGCTCGGCCCTGGGCCCGGACGAGGCGGGCGGCGAGCTGGAGCGCCTCATGGTCACGATGCTCACGGAGCGCGAGCGCCTGCTGGAGACGCTGCGCGAGGCGCAGGACGGGCTGGCCACGGCGCAGCTGCGGCTGCGCGAGCTGGGCCACGAGAAGGACTCGCTGCAGCGCCAGCTCAGCATCGCGCTGCCCCAGGTCTGGGCGGGGCCGGGGCGGGGCCTGCGGGAGGCGGGACCTCCGAGGGGGCGGTGCGAACGGGGCGGGGTTGGATGGCTCCCGGGGAGGAGTCAGAGGAGCGGGCCTTGGTGGGCGGGACCTGAGCAGCAATAAGGGGCGGGACTTAGCCAGGAGTTGGGGGGCGGGGGTTTCAAACTCCTATGAAATGAAGGAGGTAGGGAAAGGACTGACACGAATGTCATACAAATGTCCCGATCGTGCCCACGTCTGGACAGGAGTTTGCCGCTCTGACGAAAGAGCTGAACTTGTGTCGGGAGCAGCTGCTGGAGAGGGAGGAAGAGATCGCAGAGCTGAAGGCGGAGCGGAATAATACACGGGTGAGATATTGGGGGCGTGGCCTAAGAGGGAGGGCGGGGCCTCACCGTGTTGCTGTGTGCCGTGTCATCTTCCTGACGTCCTCCTGTTCTCTCCCTGATCTCCATAAACTTTCTCTTTTCCTGCACCATCTGTGTCTGGATTCTCCCTCCGCCATCCCTTTGTTTCCTGACCTGCCTCTGGCAGTGCTCTGTGCTTGTCGCTGCTTGTCTCCATCTCTTTCTCCACGTGTCCTTATTTGTCGTCCCCTACTTCCACCCTGCCCTTTTCTTCCTGCCTCTCTTTTATTTCCCCCTGCAGCCCAGGCTGGTCCTAAACTCACTGTGGAGCCCAGGCTGGTTGGACTCACAGCAATCCTCCTGTCTCAGCCTCCCGAGTGCTGGGATTACAGGCATGCACCACCATACTGGCTTAGGTGGCTCTGGGGAATCGAAAACCTGGTACTTAGTGCTTGAGTTAGTGCTTGCTAGGCAAGCGCTTTAACCGCTGAGCCGTTCCTCCAGCCCCTCTACTTGCCTGTTTCCGTGACTTGGTGTTCTGTCCCTCCAGCTCCTCCTGGAACACCTGGAGTGCCTGGTGTCCAGGCATGAGAGGTCACTGCGCATGACCGTGGTGAAGCGTCAAGCCCAATCCCCAGGCGGAGTCTCTTCTGAGGTGGAGGTGCTCAAGGCTCTAAAATCCCTCTTTGAGCATCACAAGGCCCTGGATGAGAAGGTATGAGAACTGGAGGAGCCAGGATGAAGAACAGACGTCTGTGGTGACTGGCACTGTCCTGAGTGGGAGGGATTCTGGCTGTGATTTGCTGGAGATGGCCAAAGGGTGTGGGATCCACTGATTGATAAGAGAAAAATGAGCTGGGGTGCCCCACAGGGGCTGCCAGTGGGAGAGGCTGTCTGGCACCTGCTTGGAGCTGCACATTTATGATGGAGAGAAGAATCCTAGCCAGGCCTGGTGGTGTAGGCCTGTAATGCCAGCACTCTGAGAGGCCGAGGCAGGAGAATCACAAGCTCAAACCTAGCCTGTGCAACTTGAATAATATCAAAATCAAGAAATAAGGGTTGGAGGAATGTCTCAGTGGTTAGAACACTTACCTAGGAAGTTCGATTTCCCAGCACCACAGAAACCAGGCATGGTGGTTTATGCCTGTAGTCCTAGCACTCAGGAGGCTGAGGTAGGAGGATTGTCATGTGTTTGAGACCAGCCTGGGATGCATCATGAGTTCAGGACTAGCGTGAATTACAAAGCAATCCTTTGTCTCAAAAAACAAAGCAAAACAAAACAAAACAGTAACAAAAACAAAACAAGAAATAAAAAATGTAATCCCTGCAGTCACGAGGCTGAGGCAGGGGATTGCCATGTGTTTGAGGCCAGCCTAGACTACGTAGTCAGTTCAGAACCAGCTTGGACTACAGAGCCAGACTCTGTCTCAAAAATGAAAAGGAGGAGAAGAACAAAGAAAGAAAGGATGCAACTTATGTGAAGACATGGCTAGATCCCCACTACCACAAAGAAAGAGAGCGAGCTAGATCCATATGTTGCCCTTTCAGGGCAGTTTGAGGGTATTCAGGCCCTGCCTGGGTCATTGTTCCAAGTTGGATCTGGTCTCTTCATTTCTATCCTTTCCCACGCCAGGTACGGGAGCGGCTGCGGATGGCACTGGAGCGAGTGGCCGTGCTGGAGGAGGAGCTGGAGCTCAGCAATCAGGAGGTGGGAGTGTGGCCTAGAAGAGAAGGTTGAGGCTGGGGTAGACTAAGGCACCACCGATGAATGCAGATTGCGAGGCCAAGAGCCAATGGGGTTGCATCATGGAAGGAAACCAGTGGGGCTCCCAGGGCCCCGCCATGCGGGCCTAGTGCAAAACCTCTCGGTAAAAGTGATGAGGCTGAGGTGAGGCCTGGTAGCTCAGGCTGGGATGAGGAAAAATGGCTGGATGGGGAAAGGAGGGGCTCAAGAGGAAAAATAGCATCTTGTGATGGGGGAAAAGCTGGGCCTCCTGGGCCCCTTTCGTCTGATGACTGTTTCCTCGTCCAGACTCTGAACCTGCGAGAGCAGCTGTCCAGGAGGAGGTCAGGGCTGGAAGAGCCGGGCAAGGATGGCGACGGGCAGGTGAGTGGGAAAATGGCTTTGTGATGGTTTGTTAAGGTCCTCCTTGCTCTGAGCACGGGAGAACCCCTAGCATGTTTACTGGCTTTTGACCCCTGATTTAGGTCACCTGGTTGGCTTCTGCGACCCTCAGTGACCTCTGTGGACCCTGACTTGCATAGCCGAGGTCCTCTGTCACTTTAGCTGATCAGCTTCCTCCTCTCACTGCCTGTAGATCGCTGCCCTCCCCGCTCTGATTGCTGTCCGTTCCTCTCTCACTCCAGTCCCTTGCCAACGGTTTGGGTCCTGCTGGGGACTCCGGCCGGCGCACAGCAGAGCTGGAGGAGGCGCTGGAGCGGCAGCGGGCTGAGGTGTGCCAGCTGCGGGAGCGCCTGGCCGTGTTGTGCCGCCAGATGAGCCAGCTGGAGGAGGAGCTGGGGACCGCGCACCGCGAGCTGGGGAAAGCTGAGGAGGCCAGCTCCAAGCTGCAGCGAGACCTCAAGGAGGTGAGGTGGGAGCAACCAATGGCCGCCCTTTGTGCCCAGCTCCTGGCCTTCCCCCCACCCCTCTTTGTCCTGAGTGGATGAGTTCATGAATAGTGGAACCTGAGTTCAGTCCTCAAGCTGTGTGGCTTCTCCGCTTTAAGCTGCAATCACCTGTAAAATGGCCTTTAAGACTTTTTTTTTGGGGGGGGGGTGGGGGGGAGACAGAGTCTCGCTCTGTGGTTCAGGATGGTCCTGAAATCTCTGTGTAGTCCAGGCTGACCTCAAACTCACATTATTCCCCTGCCTCAGCATACTGAGTGCTGAGATTACAGTTGTGCACCACCACACCCAGGTTATGTGGGGCTGGAGACTCCAACTCAAGGCTTTGCGCCTGATACACAGTGCTTTAGTGGCTATGCATTCCTCCAGCCCTGTTACCTTTAACAGATGGCTAACATATGGCATGGACTAGGTGCTCAGTGGCTGGCCTGATTATTATTATTATTGTTGTTAATAATTTACTATTGTTATTTTTGTGATACTTGGAGGAAGGCTTGGGGGAATGAGCCAGTGCCTTTGCACTGAGCTGCATCTCCAACAGCAACCCTCCTCCCTCCACTTTATTTTTAGATAGGGTCTTGCTCTGTAGCCCAGACTGGTCCTGAACTCCTGAACTCACTATGTAGCCCAGGCTGACCTTGGACTCACGGGCAATCCTCCTGTCTCAGCCTCCTGAATGCTGGGATTATAGCTGTGTACCACCATGCCTAGTTTATGTGGTTCTGGGGAATCAAACTCAGGGACTTAGCATTTGACTTAGCGCTTGCTAGGCAAATGCTTTAACTGCTGAGCCATTCCTCCAGCCCCTAAAAGAAAAATTTAGGGGTCTTTTTTTTTTTTTAAAGTTTTGGTGCTAGGGATTGAATCCAGCGCCTTGGACATGCCAGGCAAGTGCTCTGCTACTGAGCTATATCCTCAGCCCCTTTTAAAAAATATATTTTGAGACAGAATCTTGCTCTGTAGTCTAGGCTGGTCCTGACCTCACTTTATAGCCCAGACTGGCCTCAAAATCACAGCAATCCTCCTGTAAAATGGCTTCAGCCTCCTCAGTACTGAGACTATAGGCATGTGCTTCCATGCCCAGTTAATTTTTATGTGATTCATGGGAATCAAATCCAGGGCCTTGTGTTTCTAGGCAAGCACTTTAACCACTGAGCAGTGCCTCTCAGCATCCAGCCTATTTTATATGTTTGATTTTGAAATGAAGTCTTAATACTTTGCTAAATTGCCCAGAAGGGGTTCAAGCTTGCAAGTCTCCTGCCTTGGTCTCCCTATGTGCCGGGTATACAGGCCTGTACCACTGGGCTCAGCTTCCCCCTGTTTATTATTTATGTTGCCATTGGGACATTATCTGGTGCCTCTAAATTGACTCTTTTTCTGGAGATTAAACCTGATATTCATGTTGAGCTGTATCCCCAGCCCCACTTTATTTATTTATTTAGCAGTCTTATTTAGGCAAGTCAAGCTTGTGATCCTTCTGCCTCAGCATCCCGGAATGATAAGATTACTGGTGTGTGCCAGTATGTCTGGCGTTAATTGAATCTTTTAGTAGTATTTTTCTCTTCCTGCCATAAGCCTTTTTTTCCCTGATTTCATGCTACAGGAATCTACTAGGAAATATGGGGCCTCGATTCTTTTCTTTTCTTTTCTTTTCTTTCTTTCTTTCTTTCTTTCTTTCTTTCTTTCTTTCTTTCTTTCTTTTTTTGAGACAGGATCTTACTCTGTAGTCTTGACTGGTCCTGAGCTCACTATAGAGCCCAGGCTGGCCTCAAACTCAAGGCAATCCTCCTGCCTCAGCCTCTGGAGGGCTGGTGTTACGGGCTGTGGCACAACACCCAGTTATTATGTGGTGCTGGGAGCTCGAACGTAGCACTTCATTCTTCCTACGCAAGTGCTCTAACCACTGAGCTTTCCCCCAGCCTGGACTTGGAGTAAGTGTGTGAGATGGTAAAAAGTGTTTTGCCTCATCCTCTCTGAGGGCTTCATCAGGGATCAACCCTCGCTGTGGATTCCACCACAGGGCTCCCACTCGGGCTCCTGGAGCACCTCTTTGAGTCCAGAGCCTGTCCCTTGCTGGCTCTTGGGCAATGCTGACTTCCAGGTACAGTGGAATTGGATTCCCATGGGGCTGTAGGGTGCTTGCTCTGTCATTCCAAGCCTTCCCTGTGCCAGAAATGGCTGAGATATCAAGGCTTGTTCTTTTAGAAAGGTAGCTTAAGTGGAGACGTCCCATCCCGTGAGCCTTCAGAGCCGCCTTTAAGGCTGTGTCTAACCCAGCCCCACTGTAGAAGAGAAGCTATGGAAAGTGTGGTGCACTGTTCTCACTCTCAGGGCAAAGAGCACGTAAGGGGGCCGGTCCTAGGGCCGGTCCTTGTGGGCATGGTACAACTTTTCTGATGATCGAGGGGAAAGGGGCTTCATTTCTCAGGAAACCATGGGGTGCCTTGCCCGGGATTCTACGCCTAGGTTGCCCCGGTGGTTTCTGGGCGCTGTGATCCACCCTGCCTTTGCCCCTCCGCAGGCGCTGGCCCAGCGGGAGGATATGGAGGAGCGAATTACCACACTGGAGAAGCGCTACCTGAGCGCTCAACGCGAGGCCACTTCTCTGCATGACGCTAACGACAAGCTTGAGAATGAGTTGGCTAGCAAGGAGTCGCTGTACCGGCAGGTGGATGCTTCCCCATCCCTGCCAGGGGTGATGAGGAGTGGGACAGTGGCCCGGATGACTTGGCCCCTTTGATCCTTCTGCCTGTCCCTCCAGAGTGAAGAGAAGAGCCGTCAGCTGGCGGAGTGGCTGGACGATGCCAAGCAGAAGCTGCAGCAGACGCTGCAGAAGGCCGAGACCCTGCCCGAGATAGAGGCGCAGCTGGCCCAGAGAGTGGCCGCACTCAACAAGGTGGGGGCGGGGCCCAGAGGAGGCGGGGCCTTGAATCTGAAGGGACCTAACCCCAGGCCTGGGGTGTAGGTCAAAGCCTGGACTTGCAGTGGAGCAGGGCATGGGGACTTGAGGTGAGGGGATGGAGTTCTCTAGTCTGGGTAGAAAGGATGCATGGCCTAGAGCTCAGTGCGAGGGTGCGCACTTGTAATCCCAGCGCCCTGGAAGGCTGAGTCAGGAGGATGGCAAGTTTGAGCCCAGTGTGGGCAGTTTAAGCAAGACCTGTCCCCAAAAAGCAACAGCAAAACCAGAAAGCCTTAAAAAGGCGCTGAGGATGTTCAGTGGGAAGACGTTGTTATCAATCCCTAGTTTAGAAAAGAAAAAGTCTGAAATCTGAAGGGCTCAGTCAGGTCTTGAGAAAGTAGGTAGGCCCTGGGGCAGGGTGTAATTTACTGGGATGGGGCGGGAGAGGAGCCCGGAGCTCCCTGAATGGGACCCTGTGGTAGCCTTGCATGTGGTGGGTCAGGACCGGATCCCGATGGGGGAAAGTCAGGTGCCATGCGTTTTCTCATTAGGCTGAGGAACGTCATGGGAATTTTGAAGAGCGGCTTCGGCAGCTGGAGGCCCAGTTGGAAGAGAAGAACCAGGAGCTGCAGCGGGTGAAGACGCTGTGGACTGCGGGGAGGCGGGGCTATCTGAGGCTGGGGTGGGGCTTGATGAGGGGGGCTGGGCTTCGTGGCCGAAGCCACCAGTTGGAGCGCCGCGCTCTGCTTGTCTTTGTGCAGGCGCGGCAAAGGGAAAAGATGAACGATGATCACAACAAGCGGCTGTCGGAGACGGTGGACAAGCTGCTGAGCGAGTCCAACGAGCGGCTGCAACTCCACCTCAAGGAGCGCATGGGGGCGCTGGAGGAGAAGGTGCGCCCGGCCCGGCCCGGCAGGGATCCTTGGGCCACAGACACTTCCCATAGATCCCTTAGCTGAGATCTCCCTAAATCTGGGTTCCGGAGTTCCACAGTTTTTGGTGCTGAACCATACACGCTATTTCTATATTTAGTAGTACTGGGGATCAGGACCAAGGTCTTCACACTGAACTCCATACTAAACTCTTTAATTAATTAATTAATGTGTTCTATAGTCCAAGCTGGTCTTGAACTCATTATGTAGCCCAAGCTGGCCTCTAACACACGGTAACCCACCCACCTCCACTTCAGCCTCCCAGTGCTGGGATTACAGGCATGCCCACTATACCCAGCTTATTAGTTTTGATTTGGAGACAAGGTCTCGCTAAGTCATGAAGTTGCTTAGGCTGAGTTTGAGCTTGGTTCTGCCTCAGCCTCCCAGAGTGCTGGAATCACAAGCCTGTGTCACTGGCTCGGCATGCATGACCTTAATAAGCCCAGAACCTTCAGCGGTTCAGATCACATCTTGAGGCTCCCAGACCTTTGCTCCCCATGTACTTTTGTCTCCACAACCCCTTCTTGTCTGCAACTTACCATACGACCTCACCCCATTCTTCTGGGGTCCCCCAAATTGTCTGTGAGGTGGCAGCTGCCCCAGCCCCAGGGCACATGCTGCCTTTGTCCCTGTCCTCACAGAACTCCCTGAGTGAGGAGATTGCCAACATGAAGAAGCTGCAGGATGAACTGCTACTTAACAAGGTAGAGGCCTGGGGGAACAGGGGGACAGGGACAGGGACAGGGACAGGGCTGTGGCCAAGACAGGGGACAGGGTCTCTCAGGCAAGACAGATTCTGGCCTGACACACCTAATTCCCCATCCTCCAGGAGCAGCTCTTGGCTGAAATGGAACGGATGCAGATGGAGATTGACCAGCTGCGGGGGAGGCCACCATCCTCCTATTCCAGGTGACCTTCCCCTCCTGCTGCCTCTGTCCCCTCTGATCTCCACTTACTTCATGCCTGCCTGAGAGAGTTCGACTCATCCCACTTAGTTGTTTTATTTATTTATTTATTTATTTTTGAGACAGGGTTTTTCTCTGTGGCCCAGGCTGGTCCTGAACTCACTGGTGTAGCCCAGACTGGCTTGGACTCAGGACAATCTGCCTGCCTCAGCCTTCTGAGTGCTGAGATTACAGGCATGTACCACCATACCCAGCTTCATGTGGTGCTGGGGAATCGAACTCAGGGCCTTACACTGGCAAGGCAAGTGTTTTAACCAGTGTGCCATTCCTCCAGATCCTAGGGTTTTTTGTTTTGTTTTGTTTTGTTTTGTTTTTTTGAGGCAGGGTCTCATTCTACAATCCAGGTTGGTCCTGAACTCACTATTTAGTGCCCAGGTTGGCTTCAAATTCTAGGCAATTCTCCTGCTTCAGCCTCCCAAGTGCTGGAATTACAGGCATGTACCATCATGCCCAGCTAATCCTGTTAATTTTTATGTGGTGCTGGGCCTTGTGCATGCCAGGTGAGCACTCTAACCACTGAACTACACCCAGCCACTCACTTAGCTCTGACCTTGAAGTTGTGACCCCTGAGCCTAGCCCTGTGCCTGTGACTCCCCCTGACTTCTGTTCCCTTATCCTGATCCCTGGCCCCTGACTGCTGTCCCTATGTTCGCAGGTCTCTCCCTGGCAGTGCCCTGGAGCTCCGATACTCCCAGGCACCCACATTGCCTTCTGGAGCCCCCCTGGACCCTTATGGGGCTGGCAGTGGCCGGGCAGGCAAGAGGGGCCGCTGGTCGGGGGTCAAAGACGAGCCCTCTAAGGTCAGCAGGCACCTCCGGGGCCTGGATTGAGCAGGGACGGGGTGGACAAAGGCAGGAAATGGAGGTCAATCCTTGGGGCTCGGAGTGGAGGCTGGTTTGAAAGGGAGATCTCCTGCGCTCACCTGTCTTTTCTTCTCCCTCGGTCGACTCCTTCATCCCTGCTTGCCTGCGGCCGGCCGTGGGGATGTCCTGCCACCTGGTGAGCACCTGAGAGCAAGGGGGAGGGGAGGGCAGCACAGCTTCTGGGGCGTCAAGGGTGATGGGTGATGCAAAGGAAAGGACGGGGCTCAGGGAGGGGACCGGGTGTGAGTGGGCGGTGTGGGGGCGAGTGTGGGGAGTGGCTAAGAAAGGTATCTGTGAAGAAAGTGAGCTGCCCTGAGAATGCGTCCCAGCGGGCAGACAAGGTCTGGACAGAAGAGCCACCCTCGGCCCCACCCACCTCTCGGCCCTCTGTCCCCACACAGACAGGATTGGGAACGGTCCACCACTGCTGGCTCCATGCCACCCCCATTCCCTGGGGAGCTGGACGGCTCCGATGAGGAGGAGGCTGAGGGAATGTTTGGGGCTGAGCTGCTGTCCCCCAGCGGACAGGCTGACGTGCAGACGCTGGCCATCATGCTACAGGAGCAGCTGGAGGCCATCAACAAGGAGATCAAGTGAGCTGCCCCAGAGCCACCTGACTCGGCCCTTTCCCACTGTCCAGGGGGTTCCATCAGACCACTCTGCCCTCCAGGGCCCGGGAATCCCCTTGGATGCATCAGAGACTTCCCTGTGCTAAATGCACAGGTGTCCCTCAGCCAGTACTCAGAATTTCCAGACAAAGCATTTCAAAATGCCCAAATTTTAAATTTTATTTATTTATTTATCTATTCGTGGTACCTGAGATTGAGCCGAGGCCCTTCACACGGAGCAGCTGCATCCCCAGCCCTTCCTCCCCCCACCCCCCTTTTGGTTTTGACTTTAAGACAGGTTCTCACTAAGTCACTAGATTGCCCAGATTGGGATCCAATTTGCGATCCTCCGGTCTCAGCCTTCCAGAGTGCTGGGATTACAGGTCTGTCCCACCAAGCCCAGCTTCTAGGTTTCACAGAGCTGCCTGGCTGCCGCCAGGGCCAACCTGTGCAGACCTTGCGCACCCTGACAGCTCTCATGCTCCCCTGACTTCCTGCCTCTTGGCTTCTCTGGGATCCAGGTCATGAGGATTCTGCCCAAACCCTCTAACGTCACTGCACTTTTCCCAGAATTCCCCTCATCCCACCTAGCTTTCTGGCCTTCAAGATTTCCCCACTCCCTTCCCACTCCCCCTCTCATTCAGTCTCTCCTGTTTCTCTACTCCAGGCTAATCCAAGAGGAGAAGGAGACGACAGAGCAGAGGGCAGAGGAGCTGGAGAGCCGAGTGTCCAGCTCAGGCCTGGACTCCCTGGGCCGCTACCGCAGCAGCTGCTCCCTGCCCCCCTCCCTCACCACCTCTACCCTTGCCAGCCCCTCCCCCCCAAGCTCTGGCCACTCCACACCCCGCCTGGCGCCCCCCAGCCCTGCCCGTGAGGGCACCGACAAGGTGGTGAGTGTCCTGAAGCTGCCCGGCTCTGGCAGGGGCAGGGAGAGGTCAGGATGGAGCTTTCTAAGCTTTCTAGCCCTTACTCGGGAGATTTCCAAAAGCAGCCAAAAGCAGCACGCTTAGCCTGTCCTGCGGCGCCATCTCAAAGCATGGCAGGCCAGGGAGATGGGGTCTTGTCTCATATATCTAGTTTCTGTAAAGGATTTTTTTTTTAATTTTTAAATTTTGGTGCTGTGATTGAACCCAGGGCCTTCACATTGAGCTATACCTCTAGCCACCACCCCCTTTTTGTTTGTTTTATTATGTTTTCTATGTTTTGTTTTGAGACAAAGTCTCACTCTGTAGTGCATGCTATTGTGCAGGCTAGTTCTGAACTTACTCACCAGGACCTGGCCTCAGACTCAGATTCATGGAAATTCTCCTGCCTCAGTCTCCTGAGTGCTGGGATTACAGGGGTACACTTCCACACCCAGCTTATGTGGTGCTGGGGAATCAAACTCAGGGCCTTGCTCTTGCCAGGCAAGTGCTCTAACCACTGTGCTATTTTCCCAGCCCTTCCAGCCTATTATTTTTATTTTGAGACAATGTCTCTCTCTAAGTTCATAGACTGCTCAGGCTGTTCTCAAATTTGTGATCCTCTTTTCTCAACATCCCAGAATGCTGGCATTACAGGACTGCATCACTAGGCCTGGCTTATTTTTATATTACATCATGTTACGTTATGTTATTTACTTATTTGAGACAAAATCTATCTCTGTAATTCAGGCTGGTCCTGAACTCATCAGGTAGCCCACGTTGGCTTTGAACTTACAGCAGTCCTCCTGCCTTGGGCTCCTGAGTGCTGGGATTACAGGTGTGCACCTCCACACGTGGCTTATATGATGCTGGGGAATCGAACTCAGGGTCTTGTGCAAGTACTGTAAGCAAGTACTGTAACTGCTGTCTATTCTTCAGTCCCCTTTTTAATTTTTTGAGACATAGTCCTGCTTTGTAGTCCAGATTCTGAACTCATTATATAACCCAGACTGACCTAGAACACATGGCAATTCTGCCTCAGCCTCCCGAGTGCTGAGATACAGGAGTGCACCACCCCGTCCAGCTATACTGTACGTAGTGTTGGGTGGTGCAGCCTTGCACTGCAGCCTCTGAGCTACACCTCCAGCTCTGGGTTTTGTGACATGGGGTGCTAATGCCACCAGGCTGGCCTCAGACTCATAAACTCAAGCAATCATGCACCTTGGCTTTCTGAGTAGTCAGGACTACAGAACTTTCACCATGATGTCTGGCTACACAGGATTTTTCTTTTGATGTTTTGGTGACTAAACATGTACTTGAGGGTTATAGTTAGATCCTCAGATTTAACCTTTGAGGGAGACAAGAAGATATTAACTTTGCCAGGCCTATGGTGCAAATCTGCAATCCTAGTACTCTGGGAGGCTAAGGCAGGAAGACCACAAGTTTAAGCCTAACCTGGGAGACGTAGTGACTTAGTCAGTGAGACCTTATCTCAAAATCAAAAGCAACAAGTGGCTGGGTAGCTCAATGTGAAGGTCCAGTTCAAACCCTAACACTGCAAAAAGTTAAAAAATATATATGGCATATATATGTATATAGAGGCATTATTATCATCATCATCATCATCATTTGCCTTACCCAAGTCTTCTGACTCCAGGACCGATAACTCAGCTTTCTTTGAGGCTAAGCACATCCCATTCCTGACACCAAAAGTAGAGACTAAGTCCAAGTTTGTCAAGGTCCAGGGTACGCTAGTCCTTGAGTTCATATCTCCCACCTAGTCTAGGCTAGTTTCCAACAGGGAAAAGGGCCATCTCAGACACCCCCTAGTAGGTATCCCACATGACCCCTCTAACTCAATCCAGCATCCATTCTTCATCCTCAGAATCATGTCCCCAAGGACGAAGCTGGGGCTCCACGAGGGGACGGCCCCATCCCAGGAGACACCCCGCCACCTACTCCTCGCTCTGCCCGTCTGGAGAGAATGACCCAGGCCTTGGCACTGCAGGCAGGGTCCCTGGAGGATGGGGGACCCCCACGAGTAAGGTCAGCAGAGAACAGGAATGTGGACAGGGAGGAGCTTGCTTGGAGGGATGACATGGGTGGACAAGGCCTTGGGAGTGACGGGGTATCCCAGGAGAAATCTGCCCTTAGTTTTTCTTGCTCACCCAGTGAGGGTACCCCAGATTCCCTACACAAAGCCCCCAAGAAGAAGAGCATCAAGTCATCCATAGGCCGACTCTTTGGCAAGAAGGAGAAGGGGCGCATGGGACCCCCCGGTCGAGAAAGCTCTTCCCTGGGTGAGTGGCCCCTCCCCCACCCCTCCTCACTTCCTTCTCTCCAGACTCACCCCACATCCACTCACATTTTCATTTATTTGGTAGTTCCCTTAGATTGTGAAAGAGCAGGGCACCTATGGAGGGCCTATGCGCCTGTCTGGTGGGTAAATGAATTCTGCTTATTCATTCATTCATTAATTGATACATTCATTAATTTTTGTGAGACTGAGGTTTGAAGCTAGAGCCTTCCTACTGAACTACATCCCCAGCCCTTTTACATTTTTTACTTACTTTTATTTATTTGTGGTTTTTTGTGACACTGGGGGTAATGTCCAAGGCTTTCTCACTGAGCTATATCCTCAGCCTATTTGCATTTTTGATTTTGGGACAGGATCTCATGAAGTTGCTGAGTTATTCAGGTTGGGCTTGAATTTACAATCCTCCTGCCTCAGCCTTTCCAAGTGCTGGGATTACAAGCCTGCACCCACAGGCCTGGACTTATTTTTTATTTTCAGACAGAATCTAAGTTGTGAAGTTGCCCAGGCAGAACTTGAATTTTCAGTCTCCCACCTCAGCCTCCCAGAGTGCTAAGATCAGTGGCATATGCTACCACTCCTGGCTTATTTTTAAAACACAGAAAGAGAGGACTGGAGGAATGGCACAGCAGTTAAAGTGCTTGCCCACTAAATGCTAATTTTGTGACCTGCTTGACACCACACTGGTAATTTGAAATCAACCACGGCAAGATTATTTACGTCATGGGAATTGGCATTCTTTACACATTAGGGAATCCAGTCTCTCCAGGGAGCCAGTTAGGCATTTACTGGCATATCACTGCCTCCTCATGGAGGCCAGCCTGGTGAACCCGGCCCTATTTGGGTATTTCTCCAATTCCTTGCCTAAGAGGTGACAATGGTACCTGTTCAGCCTTGTCACTCATTCTGTGTTGCATCATGGGACACTCCAGGCACACTTACTACGCTCCACATAAGATTCTGCCTCTTCACTGACACTTTCCAAATGTTGTCCCTTCCCTGTCTCCAGCTGGAACACCCTCAGATGAAACGCTGGCCACTGACCCTCTGGGATTAGCCAAGCTGACAGGCCCAGGGGACAAGGACCGGAGGAACAAGAGGAAGTGAGTGTGGTGGTGGTGGTGGTGGTGGGGGGGGGGCGGGGAGGGTGATAGCCATAGATACAGGTGAGACCAAAACACTCTTTGGGCATTTATGATCCTGAACTTGGTTGTGGGAAATATGGGAACTAAGTTTCCCAGACTGGGCTTGAACTTGTGACCCTCCTGTTTCAGCCTCCTAGAGTGCTGGGATTGTAGCCTATGCCACCATACCTGGCTTATTATTTTCCTTATGATGTCAGAACTCAGATTTACAGAAATTTACAGAGATTTCCCACGTGCTATTTGACATTCTGCCATGAGATTCTTCATTTGTGTGCATGTATGGTGAAGCAGTCTGGCCAAGGAGCTGGGGGTCTCCACTCTGACAGCTCCTGCCCCACCCTCCCTGCCAGGCATGAACTCCTGGAAGAGGCGTGTCGCCAGGGCCTGCCCTTTGCTGCTTGGGACGGGCCCACTGTGGTCTCCTGGCTGGAGGTACTGCGGGCCCACAGCAGGCATGACTATTAATACCCTCTGAGGGTGCCACCCCATCCAGGGCTGGCAGGTCTACCCAGCACTATGCTGCTCCAAGCCCCCGGGTGGGGCGGGGTAGGGAGTGGGCGACCCCAGGTAGGGCACGGGCTTCTGATCAATGGAAACAGCTCTTTCTCCTCCCTCCACCCGCCCCTCTGGCCGCACCCACTTGGTCCCGTCTCCCACTTCTTTCTGGCGGTCTCTGCCTCTCTTCCGGGTCGCTGTGCCCCGGCCCGGTCTCTCCCTCTCTTTCCCCGCCTGTCCCTCTCCTCTGTCCCCCCCAAACCGCGGTCTCTTTGCCTTGTCCTCTCTTCTCCCATGCACTCTCTCTCCCGTGTCCCCATGCGCCCTCCCTCGCCTCTCCCACCCGTCTCTCCTCGTCGCCCTCTCTCACCCCTCCTCTCCGTGTTCCAGCTGTGGGTAGGCATGCCCGCGTGGTATGTGGCGGCTTGCCGGGCCAATGTCAAGAGTGGTGCCATCATGGCCAACTTGTCGGACACGGAGATCCAGCGCGAGATCGGCATCAGCAACCCGCTGCACCGGCTCAAGTTGCGCCTCGCCATCCAGGAGATGGTCTCCCTCACCTCCCCCTCGGCCCCCGCCTCCTCCCGCACGGTGAGTGGCCTGCGGCCAATCCTGGCCCGCCCGTTTCCCCAGACCAGCCAATCGCCTGCCCGATCACTCCAGCCTGTGTGCGCACTAGGTCCTGCCTCCGCTTCTGCTGATCGCCTCCGTACTACTTTTGCTTGTTTGGCCCGAGCCTGGCCCGCCCATGTCCTTGAGGTCTCACTTCACACTTCGCCACCTCTCGGGGCCCTACCTTAACTCCACGGCCGAACCGGTCGCCTCCGGCCTCCAGCACAGTAGCACCTTTCCTCACCGTCTTACTGCCTCCCAACCATCTTCTTCTTTCCGTGCTGGGGATCAATCCTAAACTTTGGCACTACCCCCATTCCATGTGTTGATTTGAGATAGGGTTTCATTCAGCAGCTAAATTGCCCAGGCTGGGCTCAAACTCATGCTCCTCCTGCCTCAGCCCCGGAGTGCTGGGATTACAGGCCTGCATGCCTGGCCTGGGCTCTGCTAGGGGGCTATATACAAATTTGTCTACGACATTTATAGTGGGGTAATTTTGTCTTCCCAGTCTGTTGAATCCCTTGCTATATTCCCGGCCCCTTAGTGTCTGGTGCCTGACACTTTCCAGGACCTACACAAACATCTTTAGTCCTCGTGTTGAGCTGCCAACTCACGGGGCTGCCGGTATCAGTAGATATGAGCAAGCCCCACCCCCACTGTCAAGCAGTCACCCGTGCTCACAAATCCTCACTCTTCATCTGTGTAAGTTTGGAGGGGTGATGTCATTTGCCACATAGCAAAATGCTCAGCCCAGGGCCTGGAGGAATGGCACAGTGGTTAAAGTGCTTGCCTAGCCAGTGCCAGGCCCTGAGTTATATTCCCCAGCACTACACAGATTGTGATAGTCCACACCTGTAATCCCAGTACTGGCGAGGCTGAGACAGGAGGATTGCTATGAGGCCAAGGCCAGCCTGGACTACAGAGTGAGAGCCTGTCTCAAAAAAAAAAAAAAAAAAAAAAAAAAAAAAAAGCTCAGCCGGGTCCTTGCCTTGGTCCAATTCTCTTTTCGGGTGGCACATGGCAGGTGCTCAATAAAGGATGGCGCCTTTCCTTTGTCACTGCTGGCCCCAGGGGAAAACAGCATGTATGCAAATACATGATCTGGGAATTTCCAAGTCCGGCCCACTCCCCTCCCCACCCAAAGTCTGTTCCCATCCCTGTAACATCCCCCGCTCCTCAGCCTACAGGAAATGTGTGGATGACACACGAGGAGATGGAGTCCTTGACGGCCGCAACGAAACCTGTGAGTGCCCCTTGCTGGCGGCCTCGGGGACTGCACTAACCCTCCCTGGGGGTGGGGCCGTGGACCTAGTCTGTGGCTGCCCGTGTGTTTGTCCCTTCCGTCTTCCTCTGCCTGCCCCTTAACCCATCCCTTCTCTCCCTCTTCCCACTAACGGGTCAGGAGACCAAGGAGATCAGCTGGGAGCAGGTAGGGGCGCGGGGTGGGGCGTGGGCGCATGATCAGGTTGTGCACGCTGCATGGGCTCCCCTCCTCTGAGCCGTGCCCCTTCCTTCTCCAGAACGTTCTGTCATCCCTGAGGGGTGGAGAGCACGCAGTGCTCAGCCGTGTTCACTGTGGCTTGTTAGATGGGAGAAAAGTGAGAGCCGCCATCTTTCTGTGGTCAGCGTGGTGCACTGCCCGTTCTACTGTGGGCTCTGAGGCCTCCGGAAGTTGTCCCGTGGCCATAACTGGAAGGAGATGCTATGGGGATGGGCAGCCTAGCTGAGTGAGAAGTTGGGGAGGAGGGGCTTCATTTTGCTCTCAAGAAGGGATGGGGTGATAGGGGTTGGGGGCACAGCCCTGTGGTTAAAGCGCTTGCCCAGCATGCACAAGGTCCTGGGTTGATTCCCTGGCATTACTAAAGATTAGCTGGGCATGGTGGTGCATGCCGTAATCCTAACGTTTGGAAGGCTGAGCAGGAGTATCGCTGTGAATTCCAGCCCAGCCTGGGCTACATAGTGAGCAGAGATCAGTCTGGACCTGCACAGTGAGACCCTGTCTGAAAAACAGAAAAAAAAAAGTGTGTGGGGTGGTACCCACTCCTGGGGGGGGGGGCTGTGTTAGATGTGGCCTTTGTCTCTAGTCAGGGAAGTGTGGGTCATCTGTGCTGAAGTGAGTGAAAGGCTTCAGATTATCCAGAACATTGTCCTGGGGCAGACAGTGTTAGATTAGTATTTTTAAATTTTAGTATTTATTTTGTTGTACTGGGGATCCAGTCCAGGGGCTTGACACTGAACTACATCCCAGCCTTGTTGTTTTTGTACAGAGGGTGGAACTCCAGAGCATTTATACTGAGCTATACCCTCAGCCCTTTTTTTTTCTTTTATTATTTATTTATTTTTCGGCACAGGGTCTCACTAAGTCACTAAATTGCCCAGGATGGGCTCATACTTGTGATCCTCCTGCCTCAGCTTCCCCAGAGTGCTGGAATTACAGCGTGGCACCACCAGGCCCAGCTCCATTTTATTTTTTTATTTTGAGACAGAGTCTTACTACGTTACTAAGTTGTCCAGGCTGGGCTTGTGATTCTCCTGCCTCAGCCTCCCAGACTCTGTGCAATACAGGCCTGTAACACTGCGCTGGAGACTTGTTGGTGGGAGATCCTTGTTGGAAGGATCCACTATTCTGACTTGGGGGAATAGTGATGTCAGACTGAGCTGGGACAGACAGCAGTGTTTCTCACAATTTTATGTATAGTCCAGATCACCCGGCAAGCTTGTGGAAAAGCAAGACCTCATTTTGGTAGTCCTAGTGTGGGGTCCTGCCATTCTGGCCAGGGCATGGACGGTGGTGATGGGAAAGACTGTAGAACCATGATGCAAGTCTCTGGGACAACTTTGGGTTGGTCCATTTTCCTAACCTGAGATTGGGCAATGTCTTGCTCTGAGGTGGAGGAAGTGGAACCTTGGGTTGGGGTTGGACTGTACCACTTTCCTACATACATGGGAAGGGACCAGAAGGCCTGACCCCTCCCTCACCTGCCCATGGCCCCAGATCCTGGCATATGGCGACATGAACCACGAGTGGGTGGGGAACGACTGGCTGCCCAGCCTGGGGCTGCCCCAGTACCGCAGCTACTTCATGGAGTCGCTGGTGGATGCCCGGATGTTAGATCACCTTAACAAGAAGGAGCTCCGGGGCCAACTCAAGATGGTGGACAGCTTCCACAGGTGGGGGCTGCCTGGCCAATGGGGACGGTCCAAGGGGAAGCCCCACCCCTACAGAGTCTCTGGCCAGTGGGGCTGGTAATGGGGAAATCCTTAGGCTTATCTGTGGCCCTTAAGTCTGGGTTCCTAGGGAAATCCAGACTCAGTGCCCCATCCACCAAGATGGTCCATAGGAAAAGTTCCCATTTGTTCTGGAGACTGCTTAGGGGCTGGTTAACCCTACACCCGCACCAAGTTAGCCAATAGGAACTGCCTGTGGAAAATGACCCACCCGCTGGGAGGGCATACAGTCAATACCACTGATCAATGAACACTCCAACCCAGAAAACCACAGCCAATGGGGAGGGGACCATAGGAGCAGTAGCCAGGGCTCTGCCAAGGCGCCTCCACTTCCCTTGCTGTGCAGGGTGAGTTTGCATTATGGGATCATGTGCCTGAAACGACTCAACTATGACCGGAAAGACCTGGAGCGGAGACGGGAAGAGAGCCAGACCCAGATTCGAGGTGAGGAGAAGAGTATGAGTCTCTCCTGAAGCCAGAGGGAGGGGTGGTGGGGTGGGGGTGGGAAGGCCCGAGAAGAGGACCACTATGAAGGTGGACCCAGTGTGGAGGAGTGACCAGGAGAGGGGAAAGGGAAGAGCAGGTATGGGCCAAACTGGACCGGCATGGCCAGTGGGATGCTTTCTGTTCCCAGACGTGATGGTGTGGTCCAACGAGCGCGTCATGGGCTGGGTGTCGGGGCTGGGCCTGAAGGAATTCGCCACAAACCTCACGGAAAGCGGCGTGCACGGGGCGCTGCTTGCCCTGGATGAGACCTTCGACTACTCCGACCTGGCCTTGCTGCTGCAGATCCCCACGCAGAATGCCCAGGTGAGAGGCAGCTGGGCGAGGACAGGCTGGGCACTCCCGCTTCCCAGACTGCACGCTCTAACCTAGCTCCCCGCCTTACCCCTCCAGGCCCGGCAACTCCTGGAGAAGGAATTCAGCAACCTCATCTCCTTAGGCACCGACCGGCGGCTAGACGAGGTGGGCGCCGCCGCACTCAAGCTCTGCTTCTGGCAGCGCCCCTGGATTCGGGCCGGAGGGGTGGGGCTTAGCCTAGCCAACCATCGGTGGTCGGAGGCTGGGCCAGGGAGGGGCGGGGTTAAGGGATAGGCGGGGGAGGACAGGGGGTGGAGTTAACGGAGGGGCGGAGTCAGAACGGGCTTTGCTCCTAAACCTAGGATAGCGCCAAATCCTTCAGCCGCTCCCCATCCTGGCGGAAGATGTTCCGAGAGAAGGACCTCCGAGGCGTCACCCCCGACTCGGCTGAAATGTTGCCTCCCAACTTTCGTTCAGCTGCAGCTGGAGCCCTGGGCTCCCCGGGCCTCCCTCTCCGAAAGCTGCAGCCGGAAGGTGTGTGTGTGTGGGGGGGATCCCCAATATGACTGCCCCTTCCCCTTCTCCAGGATGGGAAATGGACCAACTCAGCCTTCCGAGTTTCCCAGGCAAATGAATCTCTCCAATATCCCACGCTGTCTCCTCGGAGTGGATTGGCTCCCCGCCCCCTTTTCGGGGTGGACCACCTGGGCCCCCTTGTGTTAGTCCAGGTTGCGGGAGTGGAGGAAAACGGACGTTGGGCCAGAGGGCCCTTGTGATATCGGGAGGCTCCTCCGGGGGTCGAGCCCCGTACTCCCCGCACCCTGGGCGAAGCCTTGGGGGGGGGGGCAGGGTGCTCCCCGCTGAGCCCCGCTCGCTCTCTCTGCAGGCCAGACTTCTGGGAGCTCCCGGGCAGACGGCGTTTCGGTCCGGACCTACTCCTGCTAGGGTCGGCTTCTAGGTGAGGACTGTAGTGGGCGTCCTGGGCACAGCGGGCACGGCAGTTCTTCGCTGCGCTGTGCACTGCCGGCGTCCATGCAGGCGACCTCACACGGACTGAGAATATTGCGCAGGCTGAGCTGTTCTCTGTCCTGCCCAGAGCCCTCGCCGAGGACAGCCGGGGACTCGCGCCCGGCCCGCGCCCTCTGTCCAGACCAGCGGGAAGCGCGTGTCCCGCCTCACTAGCGGACTGGACCAAACCACGTGAACTGGACCGAGGAGGGGGAGGAGAGGAGGGCGGGGAGCAATCCCGCCCTAAACTTCCGCCTCCCTTTTCTCTCCTTTGTAATTTATTGGTCAGTTTCCGGTGGGAGACGGGTGCCCTTCACCTGCGGAAAGGGGCGGCTTCCCGCCCGGGCCGCATGCGGGGAGAGGCCGCACCTTCTCTTGCCTCTTGCCCTGTCGCGGGGCCCAAGTCTTCCTTCTTCTTCCGAAAGGAGCGGAGGGGGGACTCGCTGCTACAAGCCTCGCCCCCGTGCCACTCAGCCCCGCCGCGTCCGGCCGCCAGTCCCCGGGGTCACTGCGGGCGGGGTCCCCTCTCCCTCCCCCGTGTCTCTTGTCCCCGGGGCCTCCTTGCCCCCCGTGCTGTGGCCGTGTCTGTGCCCCAGGGGCAGGGGGCGCAGATGTGCGCTCCCGGGCCCCCTTCGGCTCCGGGGTTTGCATGGGAGAATCCTCTTTCCACGATGCCACTGGGTTACGTGGCGTGGGGGGAGGGCGGGCAGTGGGGGGACCTTCGCCCCCCCCGAACTCACAGTCGGCCTCCCGGCCCCAGGCGTCACTCAGTGATCACGGGTAAAGAGAACTGTTTCAAAAGCTCCCGCATTGACTGATTTTCTTGACAGGATTTTTTTTTTTCTTTTTTTTGGTGTTGGTGGGTCTTTTACACTGAGCTGCGTCCCCAACCCAGTTTTATTTTTGATTTTGAGACTGGGCCTCGCTGTACCACCTGGCCCGGCTTCCAGGCAGGTACGCCCAGCACTTTGGGAGGATAATGCGAAAACAGCGAGTTCAAGCCCAGCCTGGGCAATTGGTCGACATAGTGAAACCCTGCCTCAAAATCAGAAGCAAAAATGGACTGGAGATGTAGCTCAAGATGAAGGCCCTGTGCTTGATCCCCAGTTCCCCCATGCCCCACCCCCACCCCGCCCACAAAAAAAGGAAAAAATAAAGGGGTGGGGTTATAGCTTAGTGGTTAGAGCACACAAGACCCTGGATTTGATTCATCAGCACCACGTAACAATTAGTCGGGTGTGGTGCCGGTAATTTCAGTACTGCGGACGCTGAGGCAGGAGGATTGCTTTTGAGTTGAGGACCAGCCTCGACTGTATAGCAACACATACACAAAAGCAAGCAAGCCAACCAGTTCCAGGACCCGGGGGTCCAAGTCCTTATGCCTCACGCTGGGATACAGTCCCCTCCTCCCTCGGGCCCACCGCTTTCCCTGATGCCCTGAGAATTGACTCCGCACTGAGGTTTCCGGGAAAACATTTATTCAGCGAAATAAATATGGCTGGCGGGCAAGGGGAGTACATCGGCGCCACAGCCAACGGCCAGGTCAGGGTTCCGGGGTTTCCAGCAGGTCTGCCAGGGCTCTGGGGAGGAGGGCACAGGTCAGGCCGCCAGGGTCCAAAGCTCACCCCAGGACGCCTAGAGATCCCGCCCTGCCCATTTCTGCAAGTCTGAGAGTCCCAAGGTACAGCTGGGCGGCGCTTCTCCAAACGGGGCCCTTAAACTGCCCCCCACCACATGCCCACTTACTGATACAGCGAGGAGGAGAAGTAGTCGACGTAGCTTCCTGCGGGAGAGCAGAGGCGGCGTGAAGGGTTTTCCACGGCGACTTTAGGGTGACGCTCAGTGTAAACATGGGGATAGGACTGGCTCCACCCTCCTCCTAAATCTGCCCTCAGATTAGCTCCAAATGAGGTGGGGGGGTCTCCTTCGAAGGCCACACCCCTTTTGTCTGAAGCACCACGCCCCCTTCTTGTCCGGGCGGTTCCACTTCCCCAGCGGCCCCGCCCCTTCGAGTTATACTCTATTTGGTCCCGCCCGATCGCCTCCAGACCCGCCCCTCAACCTTCATTCACCCTGTCCTTTTTTCCCTCCATCAACAATCTCGTCCGGGTAAAGCTTGTTGCCTAGCCGGCTCGGCGCCAGCCACTGCCGCGCCCCGCCCTCCGCCTTCCTCGCCTTCCCTCAGTCACTGGGTTCACCTTGGGGAGGGGGAACCCCCTTCCTCCCAGTTCTTCTGGGCCCCGCCCATGCTCACCCGGCATGCAGACAGTTTCGCAGACCAGAGGGCACAGGTAGCAGAACTGGCAGTGCTGAGGGTGGGGACAGGAGAGAGTGGGGTCAGGGGAGAGTCGGGAATTGGGTGTGGACCGCAGGTGGAGGTCAAGGATCAGTCGGTCAGGGGTGTGGAGCCCAGGATGCGGAGGTGTGAGGGGTTGGGTTGGTGTGGGGTCAGCCAGCCTGGTGGTGCAGGCCCAAAATTCTGGGAAGCTGAGGCAAGAGGATTCCAAGTTCGACCCCAGCTTGAGCAATTTAGGGAGATCCAGTCTCAAGAACAAACCCACTAACCAAAAACAAAACAAAGACCAAAACAATTGGGTTGGAGGCGAGAATGTAGGGCCAGGGGTGCTTAAAGGGTCCTGGGCCATCCTGGGCCTGGTAGAGCCTGGAATCTGAGAAGAGGTCCCACCTGGCACTGGTCACAGTGTTCTCCCATGTTCTCCTCATCACAGTGGCAATTTTCACATTCAGTACATCGCTGGGGACCAGAGGAACCTGGTTAGATAGAAATCCTAATCCCACTTGGGAGACAGACAGTCCTCACCCCATCCCAGGCATGTCCCTTACTCCTTCCCTCGTTACTCCTGCCCGGACCAGTACTTTCAAATCCTCGCCTCTGCCCCTCCCAGGGTGACCCTGCATTGACCAGTCACACTTGGCTGGACTGCCTCTGCCTGTCAGTGCTCAGTCCTGTCTCTCCTGGTCCCTGACTCTGGCCAAGGACTCTGTTTTCTGTCTGTATTGTCCTCAGGTGCAGCTCAGACCTCTCTTTCCTGGATCATTGTCCCCTCCCTCCCCGTCTCCAGCCTGGCCTTTCATTTGTCCAGAGTATCATTTTTACCCAGACCTGCCTCTGTCACTCCCTCAAGGAAGAAATCCCCAGGGACAGTTGATGGGTAGATTTAGGGTTGGAGACTTACATCGCAGAAGGAGCAGTAGCCACACAGGGACCCTGGCTGGTAAGTCCCGTACGCCTGGGTGTCCTGCGGCCCTGTGGGAACAGGAAGGCAGCAGTGACCCAGGCTCATTTCGTTCCTCCCCAGGCCCCATGCCGGCAGGCCACTTACCTGTGTCCTCACCACTCTCTTCCTCACTGGAGCCAGTTTGACTTGCCTCCCTCCCAGCTGTGGGGTTGGGGATGATGGTGAAAGGGAGCCTGTCCTCCTCCTCCTCCTCCTCCTCTTCTTCCTCCTCTCTATGAGCTTGGCTGAGTGGGGATGGAGCCTCAGCCCTCTCTTCCTTCCTCTCATCCTCCTTTTCCTCCTCCTCCTCTTCTTCCTGGCTCAGGCCGAGGCCATGACCTTCCTCCCCCTCCCCTTCCTGGTCCAGGCTGCCGTGGTGGGCTCCTTCTTCTTGCTCTGAGCTTTCACCACCTTCCTCTTGGGAGCTGTGACCTTCTTCCTTCTCTCCTTCCTCTCCAGAGTCATCCTCCCGCAGATGGCTTCTATCCCTGACCCCCACAGGCTTTCGGGAAAGACGGCTAAACTCTTCTTGGACAGACACTCTGTGGCCATGGCCAGTCCCTTCATCTTGGTGGTCCTGCCGCCTGTGGCTGGGGGCCTGGTGGCTAAGCTCGGCAGAGATGTCCTCGTCTTTCTGCCTGGAGACTCTCTGGTGGCGATGTCCAGGGACTTCTGTTTTATATCTATCTGGGAAGTCTTCCTCCTCCTCCTCACTCTCGTGGCCTTGGGGTTGGTGGCTTGCAACACGGTGGCTAAACTTGACTGTGATCGCCTCTTCCTCGTCCTTCTCATCACTGAGGTCATAGTGAGCATGTCTGGGAACTTGGTGCCAATGTTCAGTGGCCAGACCCTCATCTTCACCTTCCTTGTTTTTGTGGCCTAGGTGCCCATGGTCAGGGACATGATGGTGGTGTTTGCCTGAGACCTCCTCATCCTCTTCCTTCCTGTGGTCTTGGTGCCTGCGGCCTGGGTGTCCATACTCAGTGGGGACATCATCTTCATCATCATCATCATTTTCTTCTTTCTCTTCTGTGTGGCCTCGGTGCCTGTGGCCTTCGTGTCCATAGTGAGTGGCGTCATTCTCCTCCTCCTCCTCCTCATCTTCCTCTTCTTCATGGCCTCGGTGCCTGTGGCCTCGGTGTCCATAGTCAGGGGGGTCACCATCATCATCATCATCATCTTCCTCTTCCTCTTCTTCGTGACCTCGGTGCCTGTGGCCTCGGTGTCCATAGTCAGGGGGATCACTACCATCATCGTCATCTTCTTCTTCCTCTTCTTCGTGGCCTCGGTGCCTGTGGCCTTGGTGTCCATACTCAGTGGAAACATCATCCTCATCACTATCATCATCATCATCTTCCTCTCTGTGACCTTGGTGCTTGTGGGCCTGGTGCCGATACTCAGGAGAGAACTCCTCCTTCTCCCTGTCCTCCTCACCTCCTTCATCACCATCTTCCCCTCCATGTCTCCCATGAGCATGCCTGCTGGTGTGATGATGGTGCTCACCGGACACAGTGTCACCCTCATCTTCATGACTGTGCCTCCTGTGGCTGGGGAAGTGATTTTCACGCTCATTTGAGTCCCCTGCATCGTCAGTGTGGTGGTCTCTGTGCCTGTGGGCCTGCTGTCCATGCTCTGTGTCAGCCTCCTCAGAGACATTCTCATCATCTCTGACTTTGTGGCCTTGGTACCTGTGGCCCTGGTGCTGATGGCCATGTTCCCTGGAGGCGTCTTCATCCTCCTCTCCACGATCTCTGTGGCTCTGGAAATGGTGCCCATTCTCCATGAATATGTCCTCATTGTCATCTTGATGGCCTCCATGGCTGCGGATATGGTGGCCTGACTCAGCTGACATGTCCTCTAAGGGCTTGGTGACGCCCGCATTGTTCCAGTTACTGGGGCCCAGCCCAGCCCCTCTCAGCTGCTGGGTCACTGTGGGATGGAGGAACAGGCTGGCTGCTGTGGCCCACAGAAGAAGAGTATGCAGCCATGGCCCACGGTGGCCCATGGGGACGTTCTGCAGCAGCCCTGCTCTCAGGCCGATTTCAGCGTTGGGGTCCTTGTCCCCCGCGGGTCTGACTCTTTTTGCTATCTTTGTCTCTCCTGCGCCGTCACTCGTGGTTCCCCCCTGTCCTTCCTCTGGCAGGGACACCCCTCTGAGGTCGGCTCAAGAATCCCTGACCCCTTCCTAGTCCTCCCTCCCCCCTGGCCAATAGGGTCCCTCCCCTCCCCTCTTCGTGGCTAAATTTACTCCCAGCTCTGGGAGTTATTCTGGGCCACTCCCCACCGCCCCACAGGCCCTGTCCTCCCCCACTTCCCTGCTGGGGAGGGGTGGGGTCTTTCCCTGGCTTGGGGAAGAGACCGAGGGGCCTGGCTGTGGACTACCAACAAGCTTATGTTTGGCTGTTGCAGAAACAAAGGCCAGACAATTATTGGACCAAGCTGGGGACACCTGGAGACCTGGGGAGGGTAGGAGGGATGTGTCAGAGGGGACAGACCCCCTACAACAGAAGGACTGATGTGCAATTCTGGAGGACATACTAGCTGGAACTGGAGACTTTGGTGAGAGAGCGAGTGCCGATAGGAAGGTCCTGAATCGCAGCAGAAGGAGCCCTCCCCCCAACACCCGCTCCATGACCTCCAGTCCCTGGAACTCAGATCTGGGGCGAGGGGACCCGCCAGGGCTATAAATACAGCCAGGGGAGGGTGATAGGGGCTCAGGTTACAGAGGCCCAGCTGTCCCCGTCTAGAAGCAGGCCCCAGCTCTGCGGCCCTGCCTGCCTCTGGGCGTCACTATCTCCCACTCCTCACCTGTCACCACTGTGCTCATTCGTTGGGACTCTGTGTCTTTATGGGTCACCTGCTCTCTGGTGATGTCACTTGCTCTCCCAGCGGCCTTGTCCTTCCACAGGAGTCTGTCCCCTGTCACCCTGGTGTGTCCCTGTCTCTGAGTGCTCCCACCCAGGGTTGTATCTCCCTCTCCAGGTGAAGGAGGACCCCACCCCGCTCCTGAGTCGGCTCCCCACCGTGTCCCCTGCCACCTTTACTCAGCGTCCCTTCTCTGTGTTTCCGTCCGTTTCCATGGCCCTGTTTCCCCTTGCTCCAGGTCTCCACCGAGTCTATCTCTCTGTGGCACCCCTTCCTCATCTTGCCGCCCCGCTTCCTGAGTCTGTCTCCCCGACTCCTCCCCGTCCTGCCCGCTTCCATCCTGGCCTTCTAAACACATCCCCCAGGGGGCCGACCCCGCCCGCTCGGGGGCCCCGCGCCACGGGGCGCCGTCCGCCCTGTCACTTTACGGCGGCCTCCCGCTCCTCCCCGCCTCTCCCCGCCTCCCATGACGTGTGTGGGGACTCCCCGCCCCAACTGGCTGGGAAGTGGCGGATCCGGTTGGTCCAGGGCGGGTCTGGCCGGGTTCTGGGGTGAACGCAGGGAGCCTGAAGGGCTGCTGGAGTGCAGGGCGGCGGCGGCAGCATGGTGACCCCTGAGAAGGAGCAGGTACCGGTCGCGCCTGGGTCTGGCGAGCAGCGGGCTGGGGCCCGGACTCCCGGCGCCCAGAGAGGAGGGGCTGGACATCAGGGAGCTCCGGGAGTGGGGGGTCCCAGAGTCCTGGGCTCCCGGTGGCCGGTTGGAAGGGACGGAGGTGGGTGTGGGGGGCGAGACTGCTGAGTCCGGGGGCGGAGGACCCTCGGGTCGCGGACTCCGGTATCCCAGTCGGGGCTCAGGGCGCGTGTCTCCAGGTCCCCTAGGACCTGACTGGGTGCCTATTCCACCTCGGTCCCCAGAGCTGGATCCCCAAGATCTTCAGGAAGAAGATCTGCACGACGTTCATCGTTGACCTCTCAGATCCAGGGTAGGAGTTGCGGGGACCCACCGGGAGGCCCGACACCGGCTGCCCCGCCGGTCCTCCCCACCTCCCCGCACAGGGCCAGGGGCGGTGTAGACGCCCTGATTCCTCTTTCTGAGGCTCAGGGCTGGCGACAGCGCTCCAAGGCTCTGGCCCGTCGCCTTCCTCCCCTTGGTCTCTTCTTTGTGTCTGTCTTCTTGTGTCCCTTCGTCCGTCCCCGCTTCTTCGGACTGTCCATCCATGCGTCCGTCCATCCAAGAACCGCTTGCCGGCGGCCCTGAGGGAGGGAGCTGCTTATCTTAATTCTGGGGCGCCTGCGGCGCATCTTTGACTTGACACACAGGCTCTGTGGCTTCGGGCCATTTGGTCCACCTCTCTGGGCCTTGTTTCTCATCTGGGCATAAAAACAGACATTCCACCTGGGATGACTGGGAGTTAAACAAGTTAATGGCTGGGATATTTCTGGCACAGGAGCCCAGGAGCGAGGAAACTCCACAATTCCCACGCGAGTTAGCAATTACCACAGTGGTGCGGGCGGGCAGAGGCTGGGTGGCCTTGGGATGCTGCCTAAGCTCCACAGGGTGTGTGTTGTCCCCCAGGTGCACCCCACTTTCAGCGCTGGCCTCCCAGGTGTCTCTGGGCTTTCTAGTCATTCTCAAGACAGCCTTTGGAGTGCGGGAGATGTCCACATTCCAGCAATTTCTAGTGTGTTTTGTTATGAAGCTATTAACATTTTGGGGGGTACCTGAGGTGTTGGGGACTGAATTCAGGGCTTTCACACTGAGCTATTTCTACACCCCTTTTAAAATTTGGAGGCAGGCTCTCGTGCTAAATTACTGTCTCGGATTGGGCTCAGAACTGCAGTCAGTCCTGCCTCGGCTGCCAGAGTGCTGGGATTACCCACGGGTCCCAGCTCCTTGCTGTGGAGCAGGCTTCGTGTCTGCTGGCCACAAGGAATGCTGGAGTGTATGGGGACCGGCTGGGACCAGGGGGGCCTGAGCTGCACCCGCAGCCCTTTATTTCTTTTGAGACACGGTCTTGCCAAGCCGCTGAGCTGGCCAGCCCGGGCTCACACCTGCCATCTCCCTGAGTGCTGGGACTTGGGCTGTCATTTTACTTTCTTTAATTTTACGTGCATGAGCTTAAAAACCTGCTTGTGAGCGTGGGGCTGTAGCTCAGTGTAGCAAGTGTGCTTAGCATGTGGGGGAGCCTGGGTTCGAGCCTTGGCATCAAAACCACAGCCAAAACCCGCCTCTGAAAGAGTAGCTGCTAAAAATGACCAGCATTACTGTAATGCATGCACTTAATGTCTTTTTTTTTTCTTCTGGTTTTGGGGGTTTAACCCAAGGCCTTTACACTGAGTTACATCCCCATCCTTTGATTTTTTTTTTTTTTTAATTTTGAGCCAGGGTCTCACTAAGTCACTAAGTTACCCAAGTTGAATTTAAAATTGCTATCTTCCTGCCTCGGTCTCCTACAGTACTAGGATTACAGGCCTGTGCTACTACATAAACATGCACTTCATTTCTACCAGATGATTCTTTCTATGAGCTCATGTGCTGGGGCCCTGTGTCACCAAGCACGAGAACCACAGAGGGAGTCCACGTGGTCTTGATCTGGGACATCTATATGTAGGGGGGTGAAGGGGAGGGGAGAGGTTGGGACAAAGTGTGTGTGTGTGGTGGCGGGGGGAGAGGCCCGGGGAGGAACACCCTGCCCAGACAAAGATTTTTAGGAACCAGAGCCCTTCTGCTGTGGCCAGGGCTACCTTATGTTGCAGTCAGATGAGACCTGAATAGGGCCGCTGAGTGTCTGTGGCCACCCTGTGCAAAGAGGGCGAGAGCTGGACGGGCAGAAGGAGTGTTTGTTAGTGCTGTTCGGCACAACCTCCGGTGCTGGTGGAAAGTTCTCTCTGTGTGTCCTACATGGTGGCCAGGGGCTCCATGTGGCTACTGAGTGCTTGAAATGTGGCCTGTGTGTGCTGTTAGTGAGCGCTTGCCAAGCAAGGGCCCTGAGCTCCATTTCCCAGCGCTATGGAAGCTGGGCGTGGTGGTGCACGCCTGTGATTCCAGCACTGGGGGGCTGAGGCAGGAGGACTGCTGGGAGTTCAAAGCCAGCCAGGGCTCCACACTGAGATCAGGACCGGCCTGGGCTACACTGTGAGACTTTGTCTTAAACAGAAGTGTCCCATAAATGTATCAAATCCCACATGGCTAGCGGACTGCTGTTCTGGGTGGCACAGGCAGGCACAGGACCATTCTTCAAAGAAGTTTGGCTAGGCTGGGTGTGGTGGTGCAGGCCCAGGATTCAGGGAGGCCAAGGCAGGAGGATCACAGGTTCTAGCTCAGTCTCAGCAAGATCTTGTCTCAAAATAGAAAATAAAAAAGGGCTGGAAATGTAGCTCAGTGCGAAGGTCCTGGGGTCAACCTGCAACAAACAAAAACAAAGGAACAACTGCAATGTTGCTCAGCAGAGCCTGTGCCAGGGAGCTGGAGGAGGCAGTGGGGCCCGGGTGTGGCGTTAAGGTAGATAAGCAGAGGATGTGGGGAAACTGAGGCATCTCACGGCCCGGGGTCAGACTTAGAAGGGCGGGAGACATGTCCTTGTGGCGGCCCTCAGCCCGGCCGGCCTGCGTGCGCCCTGTTTGTGTGCCTTGTGCATGCCGGGACGTCCAGTGGGAGGTGTTAGAGTTTGAATCCAGGTCTTCATTCTGAGCTGCAGCTCTAGCTCTTTCTTTATCTATTTTTTAAATTTTTAAATTTTATATTTTTATTTTTTTCAAGGCAAAATCTTGCTCTCTAAAGTCCAGGCTGGTCCTGATCTCACTATGCAGCCCAAGCTGACCTCAAATAAAGGCGTGAAACACCACTCCTGGTTTATTTGGTGGTGGGAATTGAACTCAGGGCCTTGTGCTTGCTAGGCAAGTGCTTTAACCTCTTAACTACGCCCCAGTTTTTTATTGCTTTATTTTAATTTTGAGACAGGCTTGGGAGGTGAGGCAGGAGGATTGCTGTGAGTCCAAGGCCAGCCTGGGCTACATCAGGACTAGCTGGGGCTACAGAGCAAGGCTCTGTCTCAAAAAAAAAGAAAGAAAGAAAGAAAGAAAGAAAGAAAGAAAGAAAAGAAAAGAAAAGAAAAGAAAATTTGAAACAGGGTCTTGCTAAATTGCCCAGGCTGGACTTGAACTGTGACCCTCCTGCCTCAGCCTAGCAGAAGAGCTAGGATCACAGGTGTCCATTACCATGCCAGGTAAGGTCATTCGGTTATTATCGCCACCCGTGTGCCACCTATATGATCGTTTCTGCAGCATAGCTGAATCAGTGACTGGCGGGGCCTGGCAGGGCAGGATGTAATCTCAGCACTCTGGTAGGCTGAGGCAAGAGCACCGCAAGTCTGAGTCCAGCTGAGGCAGTGACTTCATTCACCTGTGTCTACTTGTATCCGGCCGCTTTGGTGGTCCGCGGATCCAGCCCGGGGCCTTCACATTGAGGTTCCGTCCCAGACCGTTTTTGGGGTTTGATTTTGAGACACGGTCTTGCGAAGCCACAGAATTGCCCGGGATGGGCTGGAGTTAGAGATGGTCCAGCCTCAGCCTCTCAGGGCGCTGGGACAAAGGCCTGCACCCTCTGCTGTACTCAGCTGTGACGTTATTTTATGAAAAATAAAAATGGGGTGGGGTGGAGCTCAGTGTGCAGGCCCCGGCTCAATCCCCCAGGCCCTAAATAAATGAATTACCAAAGATCCAATCAGCCACCGGGGAGATTTAGGTGCGTTTCCAGCCGAGTCTCTCATTCTGCAAACCCCCATTTCTTGCTCTTGGAAGCTTGCGCGCCCCACGGGTGGCGTGTGCACGTTTGTTTAAAAAGAAACAATGTTACGTACAGTGACCGTCAGCGGAAGCCCTGCTGCATTTGTCAGGAGCCAAGAGGCGGAACATAACGCAGAGCGCTAAAGTCTCCCATGGCAGGCCCCCCGCTGTCGCCAGCCTGGGGTCCACCTGGAGGAGGCCCCAGATGGGAAACCACGATCTTCTCACCGAGACATTCACGGCTACTTAAAGCTCTGTGTGACGTTCAGGGCGGCCCTCTCTGACCAGGACTGCCCGCAGTCAGTCCATCCGGAAGCGTGTGTCTTTCTGGGCCTGCCTGCCGCTGTTAGTGTCTTTTCGCTGGACGAGGAAATTTAGGCGCAGAGAGAGGAAGCCACTTGCCCAAGCCCAGCTGGATCAGCCTTAACGTACGAACTCTGTCTGAATAGTACTTTAAAGAAGAACATAGTCAGGCTGGAGGAATGGCACAGGAGTTAGAGTGTTTGCTTAGCAAGTGCAAGGTCTTGAGTTCGATTCCCCAGCACCACATGAGCTGGGTGTGGTGGTGCACATCTGTAATCCTAGTACTCTGGAGGCTGAGGCAGGAGGATTGCCATAAGTCCAAGGGTATCCTGGGCTCCATTGTGAGTGCAGGAGTAGTCTGGCTACAGAGCAAGACCTTGTCTCCCCACTAGCTAAAAAAAAGGAATTTATCTATTTATTTTTTTCTTAAAAAATCTTTTTTATGGCAGGTGTCACTTGTTTGGACTGGGGACAGTGAGGACACAGCCAGTGGCTATCATTGCTTTGCCCTCCTGACTCTGCAGGCCCCAGGGGACCAGGGCCTTGTAGCCCTCTCTGCTTGCTTGTGGGGTCCTCCTGGTGGGGAAGGGCGATTGTAGGTGTCCCAGGCTCAGCCTGTCCCCAGGCAGGCAAAGTCAGCGCCAAGGTGAGCGTGGACTGTGGCTGCCTTAGGGGAGAGCGTCCCGCTGGACAGCCCACTGTCCGAAAGCTGCAGGACATTGCTACCGGACATGGGGGTCAGGGGCACCTCCCTGGGTTCATGCCCCACCTTCGCACCCCCAGAGGAACCCTGTGCCAGTGCGGGCGCTCCCGGAGTGACCACCTCTCGGTGGCCGTGGAGGATGCGTTTGGGGCAGCCGTGGTGAACGTGTGGGACTGTGACGTGCACACCACGGAGAAGCCCACGGATGCCTACGGGGACCTGGACTTCATGGGTGCCGGCCGCAAGCCTAGCAACGTGAGGCGCATGCGTGGGCAGGGTCAGGGCACCGGGGGCTCAGCAGCCCCCAGAGTGGGCCCAGGGCGTGGGGTGCAAATTCCTCCCCTTTGCTGAGCCTCATCTTTCTCTCTGGGTCTGTCCCCTGCTGTCTCGGTTTCTGTCCCCGGTGTTTCTGGGTCTCTCTGTCCACGTCTCTCCGATCTCTGTCCCTGGTGTTTCTGGGTCTCTGTCCTTGCTGTGTTGGGTCTCTGTCCCCTGTGTCTGTTGGGCTCTCACCCTGCCCGTGTCCTCTCCTCCCATGTGTCCACAGTTCCTCCGGCTGTCTGACCGCACAGACCCAGCAACAGTTTATAGTCTGGTGACCAGGACGTGGGGCTTCCGAGCCCCGAACCTGGTGGTGTCGGTGCTGGGAGGGTCAGGGGGCCCCGTGCTCCAGACCTGGCTGCAGGACCTGCTGAGACGTGGCCTGGTGCGGGCTGCCCAGAGCACAGGTGATGGACAGCGGGTGGCCTGGCCCCGCCTCCACTGCCCCCCTTCTCTGGCCTTCACCTGCTCCCAAATGCCATCTTTTCTTTTGCTCTGTCTTTTCCCCTTTGTCACTTACCTGTCTGTATCTCCATGTAGGAGCTTGGATTGTCACAGGGGGGCTCCACACTGGCATCGGCCGGCATGTGGGTGTGGCCGTGCGGGACCACCAGACCGCCAGCACTGGGGGCAGCAAGGTGGTGGCCATGGGTGTGGCTCCCTGGGGTGTGGTCCGGAATAGAGACACCCTCATCAACCCCAAGGTAGATCCAGGGGCTGGGACAGGGAGGGCTCTGGGACATGATCCCTGGGCCTGAGGGAGGGGGCGGGGTCTGGAACCTCCCCCTTTCCGCCCCCCCCCCCCCGTCTGAAAGAGGGGCGAGGCCTGTACCCTTGAGTCTGCGGGGGAGGAGGGCGGGGCCTGGATCCTTGAGTCTGAGGGAGGAGGGCGGGTCTGGAGCCCTGGTCAGAGGGAGGAGGGCGGGGCCTGGACCCCCGGGGTCTGAGTGAGGAGGGCAGGGCCTGGACCCTGGGGTCTGAGGGAGAAGGGCGGAGCTTGGACCCTCGGGTCTGAGGGAGGAGGGCGGAGCTTGGAGCCCTGGGTCTGCGGGAGGAGGGCGGGACCTGGAGCACTGGGTCTGAGGGAGGAGGGCGGGGCCTGGACCCCTTGGGTCTGAGGGAGGAGGGCGGGGCCAGGTCTCCAGGAAGAGCATTTTGTTCTGTCCCCTGAAAAGGCTTCTGGGTCTAACCATTTGTCCCCAGGGCTCCTTCCCTGCAAAATACCGGTGGCGGGGTGACCCTGAGGACATGGTTGAGTTCCACCTGGACTACAATTACTCAGCCTTCTTCCTGGTGGATGATGGCACACATGGCCAGATGGGTGGTGAGGACCGCTTCCGCCTGCGCTTTGAGTCCTATGTGGCACAGCAGAAGACAGGCGTGGGAGGTAAGTGGCCTCTTGGACCCTTGACCTGTGTCCCTGTGCCCAAGGTCCCTGTGGCCTGTTAAACTTGGGAAGTTTCATGTTGTGAAAGCATTCTTTTCTGCCACTTTTTAAACAAACTCTTAGATTAGCTTAATCTCAGTACTCTGAGAGGCTGAGGCAGGAGGAACTCCAGTTCAAATCCAGCCTGGGCAATTTATTTTGACTTAGCAAAATTCCATGTTAAAATAATCAAAAGTAGTAGGGGTGTACCCCAATGTGAAGGCCCTACGTTCAGTCCCTAATATATACCGACGGAGAGACAGACAAACACAGGTACGCACTACACAAAAGCGGGTGATTTGCTGGATTTTAACACTGTGAATTCACATAGTCAGCATCCAGGTCAAAAAGGTGTCAGCTCCAGAATTCCCCTTAGTACCACCATCCCAGGACCACAAGCGGTTGGTCCCCAGGGATGGAACCCTGAACCTTGTCCCTGCAGGCAAATGCTCTGCGCCCCGCCACACCTTGAGCCCCAGCAATGACTTAGGATGTGTTTAGATGTCATGTAAATAGAAGCAATTAATTGGCCATGGAGGTAGTACTTGGGAGGCTGAGGTAGGAGTGTTGCAGTGAGTTCAAGGACTACACTGGGCTACACCATGAGTTCAGGACCAGCCTAGAATATAGAGTGAGATCCTGTGTCAAAAAAATAAAAATTGAGCAAAGGGGCTGAGAGTGTAGCTCAGTGGTTAAAGCGTTGACCCACACAGTGCAAGGCTCTGGGTTCAATTCCTCAGCACTACATCAACTGGGACTAGGAGGGGAATGCAGGGAGGGGGGGAGCTGGTGCACTTCTGTAAGCACAGCATGGGGGCTGGGGCAGGAGGATCACCATGAGTACAGGCCAGCTTGGGCTCCATAGTGGGATCAGGACCCACCTGGACTGCACAGCAAGACCCTTTCTCAATAAAGAGGAAAAACTAATAGATTTAAATGCATTCATCAAAAAGAAAGGCTGGGGGCTGGGGGAATGGCTCAGTGGTTAAAGCACTTGCATTGCAAGTGCTAAGTCAAGCACTAAGTACCCGAGTTCAATTCCCCAGCCGTACACACGTAAGATGGGCATGGTGGTGCAGGCCTGTAATCTCAGCACTCAGGAGGTCGAGGCAGGAGGATTGCCATGAGTCCAAGGCCAGCCTGGGCTCCATTGTGAGTTCAGGACCAGCCTGGGCTACAGAGTGAGACCCTGTCTCAAAAAAAGAAAAATCAATTATCTAGGTTTACAGCTTTAAAAAATTAAAGACTATCCGTAGAGGACTGGGGGCATCACATTGTGATTAAAGCACTTATCTAAGAAGTGTGAGTCCCTGGGTTCAGTCTTCCAGCAACATTACTAGCTGAGTGTGGTGGTGCATGCCTGTAAGTCCAACTGTGAGGAGCCTGAGGCAGGAGGATTACCATGAGTTTCAGGTCAGCTTGGGCTCCATAGTGAGACCAGGACCAGCCTGAACTACCTAGTGAGACTGTGTCTCAAAACAAGTTTTAAAAAACTTAACAATGACCAAATCTGGGGAAGAAAGGAAATAATAAACAGAAGGGTGGGCTGGGGGCACAGTTCAGTGGTTACAGTGCTTGTCTACCAGCCTAAGGCCCTGGGTTCGATTCCCAAGGATCACCTTAAAAATTGGTTAGGCTTGATAACACAGGCCTGAAATCCTAGCAATCAGGAGGCTGAGGCAGGAGGATTACTGTGTGTCCCAGGCCAATCTGGGCTATGTAGTGAGTTCAGCTGGACTACAGAACAAGACCCTGTCTCAAAAAAACAAACACAGAAAAGGCAGAAGTCAATTAAATAGAAACAAGTGTACGGCTGAGAGAAATCAACAGAAGCGAAGCCACTTTTGTGTAAAAAATCTGTTTATAAACTTTGTTTCTTTTGTGATGTTAGGGAGGGAAACCAAGGCTTCTTTCTCTTTTCCCTCAAGTTATTTTTTTTATTTGTATGTGTTTGAGATACATAAACATTACGTTCTACTTGAGGAGCTGGCGTATAAACATCACACCCTCAGCCCAGTTTTTACTCTTTTTGTTTTGGAGATAAGATCTCACTAAGTCACTAAGTTGCCCAGACTGGGCTTACACCTGTCATCTTCCTGTCTGAGCTTCCCAGAGTGCTGGGTCCACAGATCTGACACCAGGAGACCTGGTTGAACTTGCACTCTTCCTGCATCTGCCTCTCAGACTGCTGGTATTATAGGCATGTGCCTTCACACCTGGCCAAAATGTACTTAATTCTTAAACTTGTTTAGCTGTGGTCAATTTTAGTTTTATGTCTTGAAGTTACCATATAGTAGTAATAGTGGTTCTATTGGGGGGATTTTTTATTTATTTATTTATTTTGGAGACAGGGTCTCGCTGGTCCTGAACTCACTATGGAGCCCAGGCTGGCCTTGGACTCATGGTAATCCTCCTGTATCAGCCTCTTGAGTGCTGCAATTATAGGCATGCACCACTACACCTGGCTTATGTGGTGCTGGGGAATCGAACCCAGAGCCTTGCGCTTGCTAGGCAATCACTCTAACGGCTGTGCTAGTCCTCCAGGTCCTATTTACTTATTTATTTGTGATACTGGGATTGAACACAGGACCTTTGCTGCTCCCTTTTTAGTAACTAATTTATTTATTTTTTCAAGCTGTAACAATGGGTAATTTCTTTGTAAAGATGAAGGTGGAAGGGGATAGGAGCAGTGGGGTAAAGCTCCCAGAACTTGGAAGGGTCCTAGAAAAGGCTGCCCTTTACTATTTATCTGAAAAAGGCTCTCCCGAAGTTGCCAAAGTTGGGCTTGAACTTGCAATTCTGCTTCAGCCTCCCACAGGGTTGGCGTTACTGGCCTGTGCCACCAGGCAGAGCTATTTAAGACTCTAGAGCATTTGGGGTTCAGAATTTTGAATGAGGTAGGGTTGCTTGACCTGTCACCTAATTTAGACTTTTTTTTTGAGACAGGGTCTTGCTCTAGAGTCCAGGCTTACTATACGGAGCCCAGTCTGGCCTTGGACTCCTGCCTCAGCCTCCTGAGTGCTGGGATCACAGGCATGCGCCACCACGCCCGGCTTATGTGGTGCTGGGGAATCGAACTCAGGTACTTAGCCTTGCCTAACCACTTGCTAGGCAAGAGCTTTTAATTGCTGAGCCATTCCTCTAGCCCCTGGAACCTTTTGATATGGGCTTTCTTCGCTCACCGGGAGGGGCCCTGGCCACCTTCATATGTCACTGGAACAAGTCAAACCATAAAAAGGCTATAAAGGAAAAGTTAATTATTGTCCTTTCCTCCACCCAGGGTAATCAGCGTTCGGCAGCTTGGAGATTGCCCCTTTATACCTTTGACTATGTTATGATAGTGTGGGCAATTATACCTCCATCCATGGGGTATTTCTTTCTTAGTCTTTTTTTTTTTTTTTTTTGATCTAGGCATATACATATTGTACTTAAGAACATGTCTTTCTCTTAATACTTTTTTAAAGCCAGGTGTGGTGGTACATGCCTATAATTTTAGCATTTTGGGAGGCTGAGGTAGGAGAATCACAAGTATATGCTGAGCTTGAAAATTTAGTGACTTAGCAAAACCCTGTCTCTCTCTTTTCTCTCTTTTTTGACACAGGGTCTCACTCTGTGGCCCAGCCTTGTCCTGAACTATGTAGCCTAGGCAAGCCTTGAACTTGCAGCAATCTAACCTGCCTCAGCCTCCAAGTACTGGGATTACAGGTGTGTGTCACCATGCCCAGCTGATATTCATGTAGTGCTAAGGATTCAAAGGCAGGGCCTCCTGCATGCTAGGCAAGAGTTTTAACCACTGAGCTATGCCCCCAGCCCCAAACCCTGTTGCAAAATTTACAAACAATAAACAAGTACTGGAGATGTAATTCAGTGTGAAGGCCCTGGGCTTATTCCATAAGGTTACATAAACAAAATATTACAGGCAGTCGCTACCATGCCTAGCTTCAGGATGTTCTTTAGGTTCAGTCTTGCCTGTATCACTTCTTTCCTTTTACTTATTTTTCAGGCAAGTTCTCACCCTGTAGTTCAGGCTGGTCCTGAGTTCACTATGGAGCCCAGGCTGGCCTTGTGATGGCAGCAACCCTCCTGCCTCAGCCTCCCAAGTGCTGGGATTACAGGCGTGAACCACCATGCCCAGCTTATACGGTGCTAGGAAATTGAACCCAGGGCGTTATGCTTGCTAAGCAAGTGCTTTAACTGCTGTGCTTTTCCTCCAGCCTCTATTTTATTTTTTAATTTTGCTTTATTTTGGGACAGGGTCTTGCTGTACAGTCCAAGGGCTGGTCCTGAACTCACTATATAGCCCAGGCTGGCCTCGAACTCACAACAATGCTCCTGCCTCAGCCCTTGGGTGCTGGGCTTATAGGTTTGTGCCACCATGCCCAGTTAAGAGTTTTCCAGCTTTCTAAGTTATAAAACATCAATACCTTTGCCTTTTCCAGGTTTAAAAAAGAAACTCATTTTTAAATCCAGTTATTTTGTTTTTTTGTGTTATTAGCTGAAAACTCGAGGACAATGGGAGTGTGTGAACAGTGGTCTCCCCTATAGTTCTTTTTAATGGGAATGTTTCATAGAAACCTGCCTTATGTAATTTTGCTATTGGATTTTGGTAAACACCTTGATTGTGTTTGGACAGTCCTTTCTTCCTTGAACTTTCTCCTTCTCCACTTCTGATTGTAGTTAATCAATTGTGAGACTGGCTCATGAAAGAAACACGTAAGTCACGCAGGGGACCAGGAGTCCAGGTCCTGAGTTCTCAGTCCTCCCTGGGGAAGTGAAGCCTCGCTCTCTTCAAATATGGCCCCCTGCCAAGTCCTTGGGGAGACTGAGGCAGGAGGATCACAATTTTAAACCCAGCCTGGGCAGTTAGCAATTTGACAAGACCCTGGCTCAAAATAAAAAGTAAATTCAATGGGCTGGAGGAATAGCTCAGTGGTTAAAGTGCTTGCCTCGCAATCGCAAGGCCAAGTTTGATTTCCCAGAACCACATAAATTGGGCCTTGTGGTGCACAATTGTAATCGCAGCACTCAGGATGCTGAGGCAGGAGGACTGGGGTGAGTCTGAGGTCAGCCTGGGCTACACAGTGGGTGCAGGACTACAGAATGAGATCCTGTCTAAGAACACAGGAGTAGGAAGAGGCCAACCTCCAGCCCCATGGACTCCTGGGAAATGTAGTCTCTTGCAGATCCAGAAAAGGCAGATGGGTGGTGACAAATCTACCCCCCCTTTCTCAGGCACTGGCATTGACATCCCTGTCCTCCTCCTCCTGATCGACGGGGACGAGAAGATGCTAAAGGTAGAGAAGCCGGCCGCTGTGTCTCCGTGGGGAGGTGGCAGGGAGTGGACACGTGAGGCCGGGCACAGGTTGGGGGGACAGCTGCCTTCTTTGGTCTGCAGCGCATAGAGGATGCCACCCAGGCCCAGCTCCCCTGCCTCCTGGTGGCCGGCTCTGGGGGTGCTGCTGACTGCCTGGCCGAGACCCTGGAAGATTCTCTGGCCACAGGGAGCGGGGGCTCCAGGCGAGGGGAAGCCAGAGATCGCATCAAGCGCTTCTTCCCCAAAGGGGACCCCGAGGTTCTGCAAGCCCAGGTATGCCAGGGGGCCACTTCTGGGTCCTGAGATGGGACAGGGCGCATCCTGGAGGGGAGCTGGCTCCCAGCCTGCGCACAGGACCCAGGAGCAGTGGGGTTGGGATGCAGCACCCCTTGTCTGCAGGTGGAAAGGATCATGACCCGAAAGGAGCTCCTGACTGTCTACTCTTCTGAGGATGGCTCCGAGGAATTCGAGACCATCGTCTTGAGGGCCCTTGTAAATGGTAACTCGTGCCCTAGGCGGCCCTGGCTGTCACCTAAGCTTGGAGCCCTTCCTCCCGCCTCATCTGCGCTCCCTGTGCCCTGGGTACCTCACACCTCCCCCCCACCCCCCACGGCGTCACTGGGGCCTTTGCCCACCGCCATTGGGACAGTTTTCCCCAGACACTTGCTTTGCGTTCCAACGTCTGCTTCTCCCCGTCGAGCCTGCACATCTGTGTCTCCCTCTTTTTATCGTTTGAGACAGTCTTGCAAAGTCGGTAAGATAGCCAGGCAGAGCTTGAATTTGTAACTCTCCTGCCTCAGCCTCCCAAAGTGCTGGGATTACCGGCCTGCGCCTCCAGGCCTGGCTCGTCCATCCATCCATCCTATTCACCTGCACTTCCTTTTTCCCCCTTGCAGTACTGGGAATGGAACTCACTAAGTCATTAAGTTGACTAGGCCGGGTTTGTACTTGAATTCCTCGCGCCTCAGCCTCCAGGAGCGCTGAGACTACACAAGCGCACTGCCACGCCCAGCTCCCGCCCACTCACTTTCCTACTCACCACCCACCCCATCCATGTCCATTTCTCCACCTCGCCAATTCCTCTCCCCACTTGCCCCGTGTGTGGCAGACATTGTCGGGCGGGGGTCAGAGCGTTGCTTCTCGGTGAGGGACTCCTCATATTTCACTAGCAATGGCAGCTTAAAGGACCCAAGGCCGGGAGCACCCGGGCTACTAGGCAGAGGCTGGGGTTGGGGTCACTTACTCATTCAACAAACATTATTCTAGGCTTCTGAGATGAAGACAGACTTTTCTTCCTCTTTCAAGAAGACTAGACCCTACTAGTGTTTGGATAATTCCCCCCACCCCATCTCCTTCAAAGTCTTTGCACTGATCTATATATCTAGCATTTTATTTATTTTTTGAGACATGGTCTTATTAAGTAAATAAACTGTCCAGATTAGGGCTGAATTTGTGATCCTTCTGCACCAGTCTGCTGGGATTATATAGGCCTGTGCCACTGGGTCCAGAATTTTTTTATTTTTTGCTTAAGTAAAGTTTAAGACAAAAGTACAGAGAAGGGGCTGGAGGAATTGCATAACAGTTAGAGCGCTTGCCCAGCAAGTCCAAGGCTCTAGGTTCAATTCCCCAGCACCACATAAATTGGATGTAGTGGTGCATGCCTGCAGTCTTTGGCTGAGGCAGGGGGATTGTTGTGAGTCCAAGGCCAGCCTGGATTATATACAGAGTGAGACCCTGTCTCAAAAAAAAAAAAAAAAAAAAGCAAGTAGAGTTCAGGTTAGAAAAAAAGAAAAAGTCCTAGGGCTCTTTGGGGACTTAGATATCTAAGACTTGGCCAGGGCACAGTCGCGTCTGCAGTATACTCTCGGCCCCAAGTTCCACCTCACTTGTGCCTGCCATGTTTATAGTAGGCTAGGAAGAGCAGTTGCTTCTGATATTGGAATTAAACAAAGCTAAATTTATTTTTTTTATTTTTTGTGGTACTGGGGATCGAGGCCAGGGCCTTCCCAATGAGTTACATTTACAGCCCATTTTTATTTCTGATTTTTGCTGTTGTTCAAACTCACGGTTCTCCTGCCTCAGCATCCCAGAGTGTTGGGATCATGGGCCTACACCACCAGGCCCCTCCGTGGTTCCCATTCAGCTGATGAGGCTCAGTGTCCTGCCTGACATGTTCCCTTGGCACGGGCAGGTCTGGAATGGGACCCAGCACTGAGACCCATGGTCCCTGCCTTGTCACCCACACTGGATTCCCTGGCTCCGTGAGGCCGAGATGAGATGCATTTGCTCTGGACGTGGGTGTGGAGCGAGTGGAGGCAGGAAGAGAACACACCCACGCCACACCAGGGCCCAGGACTTTCATGCCCCTGCTGACCCCAAGTGTGTAAATCCGTTACATACCTGGATCAAAGTGTAAAGGCCTCTTCTCGCTTGCCTGCCTGCCTGCCTTTCTTTCTTTCTTCCTTCTTTTTTTGAGACAGTCTCGCTCTGCTGCCCAGGCTAGTCCTGAACTCACTATGTAGCCCAGGCTGGCTTTGGACTCACTGCAATCCTCCTGCCTCTGCCTCCCAAGTGCTGGGATTGCAGGCGTGCACCACCATACTCAGTTTATGTGGTGCTGGGGAATCAAACCCAGAGCTCTATGCTTGCTAGGCAAGCACTGTAATCACTGAGCTATACATGCCCCAACTCTTTTTTTTTTTTTTTTTTGTACTTTTAGGTAAGGTCTTGTGCTAAGTTGTTAAGTTGCTCAGGCTGGGCTCGAATTTAGGATCTTCCTGCCTCAGCCTCCCTGTGCTGGGGGCTGTAACATCCCTTGCTGTTTTCAGTAACCTCTGGGGTCTCCTGGAGTTGTTCTAGTGTTCAGTTTTTTCCAGCACCATGTTCTGCTATTGTTGCAGCTTGCTTTGGTAAGAACCTGCAGGTGTCAGAAGTCAGAGAGCTGCGGTGTTGATGGTAGCTCGTGTTCTGCTGTGCCTAACCTCTGCCCCAAGCTGGTCCTGTTCCCAGCCTCCCCGCGCGCCTTGAGTCCCCGTGCTCTACCAGCCTGACGCTTAAAGACCCCAGTCTAGCTGACTGTGGCGGTCCACTCCTGTGATCCCGGCACCGTGCGAGGCTGAGGAAGGAGGATCACAAGTTGAAGACCAATTGGCCCGGGCAACTGAGAGGGACTGTTTCAAAATAAAACGTGAAGAAGCTGGGGCTGCAGCTCAGTCCAGGATCTCCCACTGCCCTAACTTCCGTTCCCGCCCTCTCCTTCCTTCCAGCATGTGGGAGCTCTGAGGCCTCAGCTTACCTGGACGAGCTGCGTCTGGCCGTGGCTTGGAACCGGGTGGACATTGCTCAGAGTGAACTTTTCCGAGGGGACATCCAGTGGCGGGTGAGGGGTGGGGACCTGGGGGTTGGCCTCCCTCCCTCCCTGGCTTTCCAACTCCTGGTCCTACCCTGTATCACAGCCTGTTCTGACCAGCCTTCCCTGAACGGCCCCGCACGGACGGCCCGTGTGGCCCCCTCTTGTTCCCTCTCCCTCTCTGGGTGGCTCGCGGCACCCCAGCTCCTGTCCTCAACCCGCCAGCTCACCTGTCCTCCTGTCCCCCGCCCCGGCAGTCCTTCCACCTGGAGGCGTCGCTCATGGACGCCCTGCTGAACGACCGGCCCGATTTCGTGCGCCTGCTCATCTCCCACGGCCTCAGCCTGGGCCACTTCCTGACGCCCCCGCGCCTGGCCCAGCTCTACCGCGCCGCGCCGCCCCACTCGCTCGTCCGCGGCCTGTTGGACCAGGCTTCCCACGGCCCGGGCACCAAATCCTCCTCTCTAAAAGGGGCCGGCGAGGAGCTCCGGGCGCCGAACGTGGGGCAAGTGCTAAGGACGCTCCTGGGAGAGACGTGCGCGCCGAGGTTCCCCTCCGCGGACGCCCGGGACCCCCACGGCGGCAAGGGCGGCAGAGAGAGCGTGAGGACCGGGGCTGGGGGCGGGGCTCCACGCGGGGCGTGCCCGGCCTGGAAGGGCGGCGCTGGGAGCCTAGGGGGACCATCCCAGCCCCAGGCTCCTGTCCTGCAGGTGTGTCTGCTGTCGGAATGGGCCGCCTCGGAGCCCTCGCTGGAGGCCAGCTTTGGGCAGGCCCCGTGGAGTGACCTGCTCCTCTGGGCGCTGCTGCTGAACAGAGCCCAGATGGCCATGTACTTCTGGGAGATGGTGAGTGCTGGCTCCTGTCTCGGACCGCAGCCTCTGTCCTTCACGCCCACTGACATGGCCCAATCTGTATTCAGCATCTTTAGTGCCTGATACATGACTCTGACACTTCCTCTTTTTTTCTCTCGGTGCATTTTTCATAGGTCGATCTTTTTCCATGAACCATAAGTAAGACATTTGCCCCCGGTCATATGTTTGTGTTCTTTTTTTCTCCCATACTAGCATAGTAAGGATTGGACCCAGGGTCTTTGCTCTGAACTACATCCCCAGCCCTTTTTATTGTTTTACTTTAGACAGAGTCTTACTAACTTACTAAGGCTGGGTTCGAACTTGTGATCCTTCTGCCTCAGCCTACCAGCATGCTGGGTTACAGACCTGCACCCCTAACCCGAGCAACCAATCTCACTCTTTCAAAATGGTTTCTCTGTATGAGGTTGGACGTGACCCTACAGCTGACGAGGAGTCCTTTCCAGGTAGGAAGTGTGATTGACAAGCACAGTGATCGTGTGAGGGCACACACACCTGCAATCCTAGTACTGGGGAGGCTGAGGCAGGAAGACTGCTATGAGTTCTAGGCCAGCCTGGGCTACAAAGTGAGTTCAGGATCAGTCTGGTCTGCAAAGTGAGACCTTGTCTCAAAAAAAGAAAAAGAACAAGAAGAAACAGTGAATGTTTAAATATGTGCCTTTTTAGATAATCTGTTATACAAATTGAATGTTATGTGAGTTGACATTGGTATAGGAACTTACTAGGTGAAGTCGGATGCTCCAGAATCCATTGTGTTGCTTCTACAGCTGGAGTTTTTTGGGACTTTAACTTGAAGTATAAAACCACTAGTGCAATGTCTCTATATGTGGCCAGGACAGTGAGAGGTTTGAGAAGTTCAAGCAACAAAAGCAGTAAGAGGGTGTTGCTCAGCGGTTAGAGCACTTGCCTAGCCAGCACAAGGCCTTAAGTTCGATTTCCCAGCACTGCATAAGCCAGGTGTGGTGGTGCACGCCTGTAATCTGAGCACTCTGGAGGCTGAGGCAGGAGGACTGCTGTGAGTCCAAGGTCAGCCTGGGCTACAGAGTGAGACCCTGTCTCAAAAACAAAACAAATGGAATTGCAAGCCAGGGCTTGAGCTCAGGGCTAGCATACTCAGCTAACATGCGAAATGCCCTGAGCTTTATCCTTGGGACCAGACCAACAATCTTGGGGCCCATAGGATCCCAAATGGAGTCTGCTCTATGCCGCGGTCCACTCCGGAGGCTTGCCAGTGACGAGCTGCTTCAACACATGTGGTCACGGGTTCAAATTTTTATTTCATTATTTTACTTCATTTGTTTTTTGAGCCAGGCTGGTGGTGCAAGACTTCATTTTTTAATGTATTCATTTATTTTCTAGAGCTGTGTCACCCACCCCAACGACCAGCCTGTGTGGTGCTGGGAAGCGAGCCCAGCCCTGTACTTGCCGGGCAAGTGCTTTTTTTTTCATTTTATTTTTTACTTACATATCACATTGCGGCCACTTTCACTTCCCTTCCCTTCCCTCTTCCCACCCTCTGACCTCCCCCGCCTCCTTTCTTTCTCTGTCTTCGTCTTTCTTTCATCTCTCTTTTACCTTTTTTATGGTTTGCTTTTCTCTTATTAGAGAAACCATGCACTGGTTAACCTTCTGGGTCTCATTCATTTTGCTAAGTATAATGGCCTCAAGGTGTACTGTTTTCCTACAAATGATTCAAATTTATCTTTCTTTAGGGCAGAGTAGTACTCCATTATGTAAATGTACCCCATCTTCTTTATCCCTTTGTCTGTTGGTGGAAATACTGGCTGCTTCCAAGATTTGGCTATTATAAGTTGTCCAGCTATGGGCACGCATGTGACGACTTTTACTCTTTTGGGCAGATCCCCAGAAGAGGTATCTCTGGGTCAAATGGGATGTTTGTTTTCAGTTTTTGGAGGAAAACCCACACTGCTTTCCATAATGGTTGTACCATGTACAGTCCCCACCAGCACTGGCAGAGGGCTCCTTTTCCCCACGACTTCACCAGCACGTGTTGTTTTTGGAGTTCTTGACATCAGCCCTTCTTACTGGAGCTGGATTGGACCTCCGTGTTGGTTCTGTCGCTGTCGTTGTTTGGAGACAAGGCCTCCTTCTGTAGTCCAGCTGGTGCATGCTTACATGTAGCTCAGGCTGGCTTCTGCCCTTGACAGTCCTCCTGCCTCTGCCTACTGAATGCTGATTATTTATTTTTAATTTTTTTTAGACAGGGTTTCTCTCTGTTCTAGGTTGGTCCTGAAGTCACTATGTAGCCCAAGCTAAATGGCCCAGTGTGGGGTCAAACTTGCAATCCCCTTGAATGGCTGGGGTTACAGGTCTGTGCCATCATGCCCGATTTCACTGCTTACACCATTTCAAAGAAACAATTGATTGTTGGTTTTTCGTCTGCTTTTTGGTTGTTGTTTTTGGGACAAGGTCTCACTCTGTAGTCCAGGCTGGTCCTGAGCTCACTATGTAACCTGGGTTGACCTGAAATGCACAGCAGTCCTCCTGCCTCAGACTTTAAGTGCTGGGAATATGGGCATGTGCCCAGCTTACGTGGTGTTGAGGAATCGAACTCAGGGCCTTGCACTTGCAAGGCAAGCACTCTAACCGCTGAGCTATTCCTCCAGCCCTAAAGTGTACAATTGAGAAGCATTTAGTGTACTCACCATGCTATGAAGCCACCATCACACCTACTTCCAGAACATTTTTTCTACGTCAAACAAAAACCTTTCCCTCACTAGGCAGGCGCTCCTCACTCCAGTCTTCCCTGCCCTCTAGTAGGCAGCCACTCATCTACCTGTTCTCTGCATGGATTTGCCTCTTCTGGGTATCTGGCTACTCTTGTTTCTTTTTCATGGCTGAATAATATTCCGTTGCATAAAGAGACGACATTTTGTTGATTCATCCACCCATTTGGGTTCTGGTTTTTGGCTATTGTGAGTAATGCTGAGATGAACACTCATGTTTGAGTTCTGGTTCAACATTCTTTGAGGCATGGATCTAGAAAATGGGCTTGCTGGGTCACACGGTAACTTTGTGTTTAACTTTTTGAGGAAGTGCAAGATTTTCCGTGGTGGTTGCAAGTCTCAAGCTTGGTGTGGGGTTGCTCGCCTATAATCCCAGCACTGGGGAGGCTGAGGCAGGAGGATTGTCGTAAATTCAGGACCAGTCTGGGCTACAGAGCATGACCCTTCATTTCAGACCTCTGACTCTGCCCTCTCCTGTGACCCTCAGTCCAAACCTTATGGTCCCCGGCGCCATCTCGTCCCCTCTCTCTAGGGATCTAACGCTGTGTCCTCGGCACTTGGGGCCTGTTTGCTGCTCCGAGTGATGGCCCGCCTGGAGCCGGAGGCGGAGGAGGCAGCGCGCCGCAAGGAGCTGGCGGCCAAGTTTGAGGGCATGAGTGTAGGTGCGTGGACACGCCGTCTCGGGGGCCGGGGCGCCGTGGGGGATAATCTCCCACTCCACCCTCCCTCTGAGTCCCCATTCTCCTCCCCTTACAGCTTCGCGCGGTCCCTCCCTACCCCTCACCTGTGCCCCTTGTCCCCAGACCTCTTTGCAGAATGCTACCGGAGCAGCGAGGAGCGGGCCTCCCGCCTGCTGCTCCGCCGCTGCCCGCTCTGGGGCGACGCCACCTGCCTCCAGCTAGCCATGCAAGCGGACGCTAGGGCCTTCTTCGCCCAGGATGGTGTGCAGGTGAGCACCTAGCCTGGGGACTGTGCAGATGGCCCCTGCTGTTGGGACCGCCCCTCCCTGGCGCCCACCACTCGGAAATGCAGCTCCTCTAATGGGGCGCCTGTCTCACAGCAGGCCCACTCCTGCCACCAAAGCCAGCTGCCCCGCTGTAGAGCCTATCCTCCTAAAAAGTTTTGCTTTATTTTTAAAAATTTCATTTATTTATTCTTGAGGCAGAGTCTCACTTGAACTCTTGCCTCAGCCTCCTGATTGCTGGGATTACAGGTATGTGCCTCCGTGCTCTGCTTATGTGGTGCTGGAGAATCGAACTCAAGGCCTACAAAGCAAGCACTATAACCACTGTGGTACGCCTGCAGCCCAAAATTTTTGCTTTAACACAGAAATTTTTGTTGTGTCTCATAGAACATCCTATCTCGTACAGAAATTTTCTCCCACCCTCACAATAAATGTCAAAGAAAGTCCCTCATCGTTTACAGGAAGTCTTCTTCCAGACTTCCAGCTTCCTTAGGCTGCATTAAGTGAACAGTCTTAGGAAACATAAAAAATACCTAATATAGTTAACACAGTTGCATTCCAAAAAAAATCATAAAACAATCTCATAATTGTGGGGCTGAAGGTATAGTTCAGTGGTTAAAGTGCTTGCCTAGGGGCTGAAGGAATGGCTCAGGGGTTAAAGTGCTTTCCTAGCAAGCACTAAGTACCATAGTTTGATTCCACAGCACCACATAAACTGGGTGTGGTGATGTGTGCCCGTAATCCCAGCACTCGGGAGGCTAAGACAGGAGGATTTCTGTGAGTCCAAGGCCAGTCTAGTCCCCATAGTGTGTTCAGGACCAGCCTGAGCTACAGAGGGAGACCCTGTCTCAAAACAAAAACAACAAACCCAAAACAAACAAGAAAAAAAAATGCTTGCCTAACATGCACAAAACCCTGCATTTGATTCCCCAGCACCAAATAAAGGTTAGCCAGGCATGGTGGTACATCCAGTGCTTGGGAGATTGAGGCAGGAAGATTGCTGTGATTTTGAGGCCAGACTGGGCTCCACAGTGAGTTCAGGGTCAGCTTGGACTACTGAGAGAAACCCTGCCACAAAAAAAAAAAGAAAGAAAGAAAAACGCTTATGCTTTTAAAAAAGTTTATGAATTAGTATTGAGCCACATTCAAAGCTCTTCTGGGTAGCACGAGTGTGGCTGGGACTGACTTATGGGAAGTTTTTCCTACATCTTCAAGAGGCCCTAGTTCAGATTCTCAACAATAAAAATGAGACAATTACGTAGATAAACTGGTTTAGGAAATCCCACCCTTCCCATAGGAAATTCTCCCGCATGGGAAGTCCTGCTTGCTCCCACATTCTCTTTAGTCCTGACAATCAAACAGGTTGAAACTTTCTCAGAGTCCTTAAATTTAAATCTGACAGGAATGCAGAAGTTCTCACCATCGACCCCGAAAGCTGTGCCCACCCCACAGAAGGTCTTGCAAGTCCTACAGGCGGTTCCATCCTCACTGATGGGGATAATTTGGCTGGCATTTCAATCATTACCCAGAGTCCCTTGCTTTGCCTAGTAGTGCAGCCCATGGATTCCAGCTGTTCCTCTTCCTGGTTAACCCCAGCACTCTGGGAGGCGGAGGCAAGAGAATCACAAGTTCAAGCGCAGCCTGGACAGCTTTGAGATCCTGTCTCAAAATCAAAAATTAAAATGGGCTGGGGATGTAGCTCAGTGGGAAGGCCCTGGCTTGATCCCCACAACCGCAAGAGGGGAGGAGGATGGAGAAATAGCACAGCGGTTAGAGCACTTGCCTAGCAAGCATAAGACCCTGAGTTCCAGTTCCCCAGCACCACACTAACTGGGCTTAGTGGCGCACACCTGTCATCCCAGCAGTCAGCAGGCTGAGGTAGGATGCCAGACTTGGAGGCCAGGCTGGGCTACAAAGCAAGACCTTATCTCAACAAAACAAAACAGAAAGAAAAGAGAAAGAAAATAAGTGAAAATTAGTACTCACCCCCTTGGGGATGTGGCCAGGGTTAAGTGAGCAAATCTGTATGTTATCCAGCTGAGTATCTGACACTGGGTCAATGCTGTCCAAAGCCTGGGCGAGCCGGCTACCTTATCCCCCACCCCCTACCGTTCCGTCCCCACATGAAGCACTTGCTCCCACCCGGCCCCGGGCAAGGGTGTCCAGGAGGGGCCTGGGGCAGATTCAGACCCATAACCCTGCCTACCCCCAGGCCTTGCTGACCCAGAAGTGGTGGGGGGACATGGACAGCACCACACCCACCTGGGCACTGGTCCTGGCCTTCTTCTGTCCCCCACTCATCTACACCAACCTCATCACCTTCAGGTCAGTCCCTGGGTTAGGCTGGGGGGACCCCGTGGGAGGCAGGGGGCTCGGCTGCTCCTTCCCGCTCACCTCTGCCCGAGCTTCCATGGCCCCAAGAGTGGGCCTCCCCCAGGGAACACTTTCTGTCCCCTGGAGGGAGTGTCCTGGGAGGTGAGCTTTTGGGGTATCTCAAGGGGCAGTTCCTCTGCTTTTCTGGCCATGGTTGGGAGTAGGGTCCCTCTGGTATGATCCTAAGGGGCTGCCTCTCTATCTCTCTGTCGTGTCTCGGGGGGCGGGGGGGGATTTGGGTCTGTCTGGAGACACCCCTCAGTTTCTTACCCTGTGTTTTCCTCCATGCCAGGAAACCAGAAGAGGAGTCCTCACAGAGGGACCCCGACTTTGAAATGGATAGGAGCATTAATGGGGAAGGGCCTGTTGGGTGAGTGACATTCATCCCTGCCTGAGGTGGGCACCCTGGGCAGTTTCAAGACACATATCGCATCCACTAGCCATGAGGACTGGAAGTGAGAATTGGGCTTTGGAGATGGGGACTGCTATGGGTAATGGAAGGTGCAGGCTGGTTCTGAGCTTACTATGCCCAGGCTGTCTTTCTTTTTTCTTTTTCTTTCTTTCCTTATTCTTTTTTTTTTTTTTTCTTTTAAGTGTCTCACTCTGTAGTCCTGACTTAGCTCTAAACTTATTACATAGCCCAGGCTGACCTCGAGCTCTGCAGCGATCCTTTTGCCTCAGCGTCCTGAGTGTTAGGGCTGCAGGCATGCGCCACCCCACCCTGCTATCTCTTCATAGTCATCCCTGTTGGGCTGGGGCATAGCTCAGCAAGTAAAGCTTTTGTCTAGTAAGTGCGAAGCTCGGCACTTTGGGAGGCTGAGGCAGGAGGATTGTTGTGAGTTCTAGGCCAGTCTGAGCTACACAGTGGGGTCAGGACCAGCCTGGGCTACAGAGCGAGATCTTGTCTCAAAAAAAAAAAAATATGAAAGTTTAAAAAGAGGGCATCAGAGCCTGACTGGAGGTGCAGGCCTGTAATCCCAGCACGCTGGGAGGCTGAGTCAAAGTTCAAGCCCAGCCCGGGCAATTTAGCCACACAGACAGAGCCAGCCCTGCTGCACGTGTTCCCCGTAGCGTCGGGTCCGGAAGGGCACAGGCGGGTGGCAGTGACAGCGCTCTTCTCTCCCACAGGCCCAGCGATGCCGCCTCGGCAGCCAAGGGGCCGCCGTCTGGCCGCCGGGGCTGCTGCGGGCGCGGCCGGGGGCGCCGCTGCCTGCACCGCTGGTCGCGCTTCTGGGGGGCGCCCGTCACCGCCTTCCTGGGCAACGTGGTCAGCTACCTGCTGTTCCTGCTGCTGTTCGCGCACGTGCTGCTGGTGGCCCGGCGGCCCGCGGCGCCCGCGCCGGCCGAGCTGCTGCTGTACTTCTGGGCCTTCACGCTGCTGTGCGAGGAGGCGCGCCAGGGCCTGGGCGGCGGCTGGGGCAGCCTGGCCAGCGGTGGCCCGCGGCCCGGACATGCGCCCCTGCGCCGCCGCCTGCGCCTCTACCTGGCCGACGCCTGGAACCAGTGCGACCTGCTGGCGCTCGCCTGCTTTCTGCTGGGCGTGGGCTGCCGGTGAGTGCCCTCGGGAGCTGTGTGCTGCCAGAGATGAGAGACGAGGGCCTCCGTGCTCCCCCAGCCCTATTTTACTTCATTATTAGTTTTTATTTGGAGATAGTATCTTGGAAAGTTGTCCAGACTAGGCTGGAATGCGTGAGTCCTCCTGCCGCAGCTTCCCAGAGTGAGAAGAGTGCGGCTCACCAATCCCCACTGTTTCTTTTGTGGTGCATAAGATCAAGCCAGAGCCCTGCAGGTGCCCAGCCTCCACGCTGGCCAAGCCCCTGGCCTCTCCCTCTTCTGCCACCAGCCTCCAGGGAGCCATTTGCAGTTCCTTCCTCTCAGAAGCATTTAACCTCGATGTTTAGTCCCAGACAGTTGGAATTAGCATAACTATAGAAATAAAACTATAAAGTTTTTTTTAAAAGTTTTTTCAGAGCTGGGGTGGAGCCCAGAACTTGAAGCTAGCAGTGCTGTACTGCTGATCCACAAGCCGGCACAAGAAATTTAATTAGACTCTCCCGGTACTAACTGATTGTGCTGGCCTTGCCTGGTGTCCCAGCATTCTGGGAGGCCGAGGCCACAGGGCCACAGGTTCAAGCCCAGTCGGTGACTAAGTGACTTAAAGAGAAAGCACTGAGGATGTAGCTCAGTGCAAAGGCCTGGGTTCAAGCCCTAATACAGGTAGGGAAAAAAAGGAGTTTACTGGCACTGACATTTCTTTTTTCTTTTTCTTTTCTTTCTTTCTTTTTTTTTTTTTTTTTTTGAGACAGAGTCTCACTCTACAGTTCCGAACTCACTGTGGAGCTTTGAGCCCACAGCAATCCTCCTGCTCAGCCTGCTGACTGCTGGGATTATGGGAGTGCGTCACCACGCCCCGCTAGTGTGGGGTACTGGGGAATTGAAATCAGGGCCTTGTGCTCCCTAGACAAGGGCTCTAAATGCTGGCGGCTCCTCCAGCCCCGCAACTTTCTATCAAGGAAGTAATTTCCAGTTACGATCCCTTTATTTATTTAGTTAGTTAGTTAGTGGTGCTGGGGATTGAACACAGAGCCCCCACGCTGAGCTACATTGTATATTTGAGGCACACACAAGACACAGCGTTTCTACATCACCCAAGCTGGGCCGAGACTTGGGATTCTTCAGCCTCAACCTCCTAAAGAGCTGGAGTAATAGCCTGTGCCAGGTCCTTTAAACTTCTCTGATGAATTTTATATGGAGGGGAGGTCAATACACTTCTATTATTTCCAGTTTCTGAAATTATTTCAACTTAGTTATTTCCTGTGTTAGGTTTTCCACCAAATGTTTGGCTCACCCTGGGTGGCTTTGCCTGGGTCAGGTCTTGCTGGCCCCTGGCGGGTATGTGTTTGTGAGCTTCCCCATGTGGCGGTGAGCTCTTCCATGCCCGGTGTCCTAGGTCACATTCCATGGCTTCAGGTTCCTCAGGGAGGCTCAAACGCACTGGCAACTTTTTAAATCAGAAACTTGGCTGTTTCTTTGTATTGTTCAAATAAAACAAATTGTGAGAAATTCCTCTCAGATACTTTCTGCTGCTTAGACCGGGCCAGGCTGGATTATGTTTCCAGAAGGTACTATATGGTGCCCAAAGAGAGGGCAACAGGCCGGGCAAATGTCCTGCAGAACAAATGATCATTATTTGGAGATATATGCTGCTTCTCCTCCAGTCTCCCCCAAAATGGAGAATCCCAAAAGGTCTGAGCTACAACCCCAGCCTTTTTTAAATTTTGAGATGGGCTGGAGGAGTAGCACAGAGGTTAGAGCACTTGCCTAGCAAGCTCAAGGCCCTGAATTCACTTTTTCAGCACCATATAAACTGGACATGCTGGCGCCTACCTGTAATCCCAGCACTCAGGTGGCTGAGGCAGGAGGATTGCCTTGAGTTCAAGGCCAGCATTGGCTGCATTGTGAGTTCAGGACTGCCTGGAACACAGAGCAAGACCCTGTCTCTAAAACAAAAACCAACCGAACAAAAACCCAGCTAAATCCTGTTCTCTGAGAATGCCATGTCAGATGCCAGGGACAGAATTGTTGTCATTGTTGCTGACAGTGGAGGAGACTGCTCATCCTTGCTGGAACTTGATGAATGAGTTAGGTCTCTTCATAAGGCAGTGAGACTAAAAAGTTCTAAAGAGATAGAAATCATCCTGAGAATTCTCAATACTGTATCATGTGTTAGTCACGATCATATGAAGTTACAGCCGGGCCTGTAATCCTAGCACTCTGCGATGCTGAGGCTGGAGGATCCCAAGTTTACATCTAGACTGGGCAACTTAGCAACTTGGCAAAATCTGGTCTCAGTTAAAAATAAAAAATGAGGATGTAGCTCAGCGGTTAAAGCACTTGCCTAGCAAGTGCAATGCCCTAGGTTTGATTCCCCAGCACCACATAAGCTGAGTGTAGCAATGCACACCTGTAATCTCAGCACTCGGGAGGCTGAGGCAGGAGGATTGCCCTGAGCTCAAGGCCAGCCTGGGCTCCATAGTGAGATCAAGACTAGCCTGTATTATAGAGTGAGACCTTGTCTCAAAAAAAAGAGAAGTTGGGGGGTAGCTCAGTGGTAGAGCACTGGCCTAGCATGCATGAGACCTCAAAGGAAAAAAAAAAAACAAAAGCCAACCTGCACAGGTGACAGCAGCAAGTCCCTTGCCAAGCTTTTTTCTGTTGGCACACTGAGGGGCAGCTTCTTTTTGTACTGCTAGATTGGTACAGAATCTGCAGGCACGAGTCACCTCTCCCAACAGAGCAGGAGAAGAGATTATGCAGGGTACTAATGCTTCCGCTCACACCTCCTTTAGTTCATTTTGGAGGCAGTGGGCACTGAGCTGGATCCCAGCCCTGTTTTATTTTTGATTTTGGGACAAGGTCTCACTAAGTATCCCAGCCTGGGTTTGACCTTGCAATCCTCCTACTTCAGCCTCCCAGAGTTCTGGCATTACAGGCCTGCACCCCTGGGCCTGGCATCACCCCTTGTTTTCTGTTGGAGTTCATTGTGTGTGTGCTCACACTTTGCTTTTACTCTGGATTCTAATCTTTCACAGGTTTGTTCTGTCTCCTTTTTAATTTTTGAAATAATCTGAGATTTCCCAAAAATGTTGCCAAACAGCTGAAAGAGTTCCTGTGTCACATGACCAAAACCCAAAACACAAATCCCACCAGTTATGCTGATATCAGTTTTCTGGCCGACAAACCAGTGCAGGCCACATCTGCTCATCCGTAGGCTGAGGCAGCTCTGCTGTCTCTGTGTCCAGCGGGAAGCAGTGTTCACTTGGGCCAGCACAGCTCAGAGGATCCTAGCCAAAGACTGAGCGGCTTTCCTTCTTTCTCTTTTTTTCATTACAAGGGACTGAACCCAGGGCCTTTGCATTCAGCTACATCTCAGCCCCTTTTTATTTTTATTACAAGGCAGGGTCTTGCTAAATTGCTGAATTGCCCAGGCTGGGCCTGAACTTGGGCTCCTCCTGCCTCAGCCTCTTAAAGCGCTGGGATACAGGTGTGTGCCGCCCCCACCACTGCGCTTGGCTTTTTTCTTGCCTTTTATGACCTTTGACCTATTAAACAACTCAGAGAAGTTGGTGGGTAGAAAGCCTTTGTCTGGGTCTGTCCGGGTCTCCTTGCTCCTTTGCGGTCACCTTTAGTGTCTTGGCAGGAACACCAAGAAATGGTGTTTTGCCTTTTGTGGTCCCAAATCCACGTTGTCTTTCCATGCACAGGAATTTTCTGTTTCAGGGCTGGAGAAATAGCACACTCGCCTAGCAAGCACAAGGCCCTGAGTTCAATTCCCCAGAACCACAGAAGTTGTGGTGCATGCCTGTAATCCCAGCCCTCAGGAGGCTGAAGCAGGAGGATTGCCGTGAGTTCAAGGTCAACCTGGGCTACCTAGTGAGTGCAGAGCTAACCTGAACTGCAGAGCAAAAGACCCTCTCTCTCTCTCTCTCTCTCTCTCTCTCTCTCTCTCTCTATATATATATATATATATATATATATATATTTCCAAGTAGTTGATTTCATCAACCTTTTGCTATTGTGATCTTACAAGCATTATTACGGAAGTTATTGTGATCATAACTTTGTTACATGATCCTACCCTGCCCAAGCTTGTAAAGCAATTCTGTTTCCTTGCAAAGCCTCTAACCATTTGCCTTTTACACCTGCTTGTTCTACCCAGAGTCTAAGCAGATGGTGATGCAACTCAGGCATATGGTTTTTCTTTCCCCATGTACTTTTTTGATGTTCATTTACCTTTGAACTTCCTCTGAGAATTGTGTTTTATCTTCTTTTCCTGTTTCCTATTAGTTGATTAACGTTTGCAGGGTTTCTCTGTATTTTGCCTCTAAAGAATAGACTGATATTCTTATTTATTTAGTATTTATTTTTTAATTTTTTTGAGCCAGGGTCTCACTCTATACCCCAGGCTGATTCTGAACTCACTATGTAGCTCAGGATGGCCTCAAATACATGGCAATCCTCCTGCCTCAGCCGCCCTAGTACGGGGATTACAGGCATGCACCACCACACCCAATTTATGTGGTGCTGGGGAATCAAACTCAGGGTCTTGGGCTTGCTACGCAAGTACTCTAACTGCTGAGCTATTCATCCAGCCCCTATGGGCATTCTTAAATTAGCCATTATTTAGAGGTGCCAGTGTCCTGCATGCATACCCGAGTTTGACACTTCATAAATACGAGTAAACTGGTAAAATGAAGCGTCGCAGTCCTGCCACTTTGAGGCCTCAGCCTCCCCTGACCCAGGACACTGGGAAGACTCCCTGGTGACCCTGCCTGACCCCTGCGGCGTCTCCCCTACTACAGGCTGACCCCGGGCCTGTATGATCTGGGCCGCACTGTTCTCTGTCTCGACTTCATGATCTTCACGCTGCGGCTGCTGCACATCTTCACCGTGAACAAACAGCTGGGGCCCAAGATCGTCATAGTCAGCAAGATGGTGAGCGAGGGGTGGGGCCAGAGGTGGACGGGAGGGCGTGGCCTTGGGCGGCAAAGGCGTGGCTTTAGCCAAGGGGTGGGGCCAGGTGAGGGAGCCACTCCCCCTGCGAGGCTAGGGCGGGGCCTGTGAGGGAAGGGCGGGGCCGGGCTCAATAGCATCTCCCTCTGCCCGCAGATGAAGGACGTCTTCTTCTTCCTCTTCTTCCTCGGTGTGTGGCTGGTTGCCTACGGCGTGGCCACAGAGGGGCTCCTCAGGCCTAAGGACCGTGATCTGCCGAGTATCCTCCGTCGTGTGTTCTACCGGCCCTACCTGCAGATCTTTGGGCAGATCCCCCAGGAAGACATGGACGGTAGGGAAACCTGACCTGACTCCCTCCGCCCGCGTCTCTGCGCCTTCTCTCCGGGCTTCCCACCCCGCGGCCCCCTTGGCCGGCCCCTGAGCGTCCTCCTCCGCAGTGGCCCTCATGAAGCACGCTAACTGCTCGTCGGAGACGGGCCTGTGGGCCGAGCCCCCGGGGACCCAGGCCGGCTCCTGCGTCTCCCTCTATGCCAACTGGCTGGTGGTGCTGCTGCTCGTCATCTTCCTGCTGGTCGCCAACATCCTGCTGCTCAACTTGCTCATCGCCATGTTCAGGTGAGGCCCCACTGCCCTCCGGCCTCAGGCCCCCAGCAGACCCACCAAGATTCCCGAACCCAGTCAGATCAGCTGTCTTCTGGATCAGCTCTAATACTGACTTTTGAAACCCAGCCCCACCTTGCTCCTGGGATGGACTTTCAGCTCTGATCCTTTCATCCTGCCCCTGAGCTTAAGTCAATTTTTTGTTTTTTTGAGACAGGGTCTGGCTCTGTAGCCCAGGCTGGTCCTGAACTCGCTGTGTAGCCCAGGCTGGACTTGGACTCACAGCAATCCTCCTGCCTCTCAAGTGTTGGGATTACAGGCGTGCACTGCCACACCTGGTTTATGTGGTGCTGGGGAAATTGAACTCGGGGCCTTGCACTTGCTAGGCAAGTACTTTAACTCCTGCACTCTGCCCCCAGCCCCAGACCAAATGTTTCAAAAAATTTTTAAAAATACATATACTATTGGGTATTTTTGCTTTTATAAGGTAGGTTTTTTTTTTTTTTGACACCGGGCCTCACATTGTAGCCCAGGCTGATTCTGAACTCACAATGGAGCCCAGGCTGGCCTTGGACTCACAGCAATCCTTCTGTCTCAGCCTCCCGAGTGCTGGGATGACAGGCGTGCGCCACTTATAAGTGTTTGATTCACTGACATTAATCACATCCACAGAGGTCTGTAACCATCCCCATTGTCCATTTCCAGCACTTTCTGTTTGTTTTTGGTGGTACTGGGTCTCTGCACTGAGCCCTTTTTATTATTTCAAATAGGATCTGGCTAAGTTGCTGAGTTACCTGGCTAGGCTTAAACGTGTAACCCCCCTGTCAGCCTCCCAGTGTGCTGAGATTCCAGGTGTGTGCCACTGAGCTTGGCTCTAAAACCTTTCACCAAACACACAGAAGCGTGTACCACTGGCCAAGAACTTTGTTTTCCTTGGTAACCTCAAATCTACCTTCTATCTCTACATATCAGCTTCTTTTATTTATTTATTTTTGAGACAGGGTCTTGCTTTATAATCTACGCTGGTCCTGAACTCACCTTAGCCCAGGCTGGCCTTGGACTGGTGGCAATCCTCCTGCCTCAGCTTCCTGTGTGCTGGGGTTACAGATGTGCACCACCATGCCCAGCTTTGACCTATTTTAGATTTTTTTTTCTATTTAGATTTTTATATAGGTGGGATTGTCCAGTATTTGTCCTTTAGAGTCTCACTTCTTTTGTTTAGCATAGTATTTTCAACGTTACATCCACATTGCAGCATGTATCAGGACATTCCTATTTGTTTGTTTATTTATTTATTTTGAGACAGTCTCACTCTGTAGCCCAGGCTGTTCCTAAACTATGTGGATCAGGCTAGCTCTGAACTCACAGCAATCCTCCTGCCTCAGCCTCCCTAGTGCTGGGATCACAGGCGTGCTCTACCACGCCTGGCTTAAAAACATTTTATGATTGAGAAATATTCCAGTGTCCTCAATTTCATGCCAGCCCTCCTGCCTTGGAATTGAATCCTTGTCCTTGCCCTTGCTAGGCAAGCACTTTAACTGCTGAGCTGTATGCCCAATCCCAGGAAATGGAAAATCAAGATGTCAGCAGAGGTGGTTCCTACTGAGGATGGCTGTCTGCCCCTCTGGCTTCTGGCGGTTTGTTGACTGACTTGTAGATGCGTTATTGAAATCTCTCTTCTCATCTTCTCTGTGTCCAAATTTCTCCATTTCCCTATTTTATATAGACTAGAGTAGGGACCACTCTAATGGCTTCATTTTAACTTGAGCATTCTGCAGTGACCCCATTGCCAAAAAAAGATATATTCAGAAATAGTAGGGTTAGGATTTTACAATATCTTTTTAGGCACATAAAATTTGTCCTGTAACATTCATGGATTGGTGGGTTTATTTCTGGATTTTTACTTCATTGGCCTGTATGTTTGTCCTTATGCAGGTGTCATGCTTTTTTGATTACTGTAGCTTTGTAGTGTATTTTTAAATTAAAGTCAGGTGTAGTGGCATATAGGTTTGTAATCCCAGCACCCTTGGAGACCAAGGAAGGAGAATTACAAGTTCAAGCCCAGCCTGGGCAATTTGGTGAGACCCTGTCTCAAAAAAAGAGAGAGAGAGAGAGAGAGAGAGAATCTCCAGTTTCAGTATTTTAGGAAACATCAGACATTCTGTCAGAATGCCAGAAGTAAATATCGACCACCTCATTAGACTATCAGATGGAATCACTAATAATCTCTTATTTATACTTTGTATTTTTTATATTAGAGAAACCATTAGATATTTAGTCTTCTGGTCTGCTTCATTTCACTAAGAACATCCTCAGATCTTTTTTTCTCTTTTTTTTTTTTTTTGGGAGCGGGGAGGCAGCATCTTGCTCTGTAGTCCAGGCTGATCTGAACTCACTATGGAGCCCAGGCTGGTCTTGGACTCAGCCTCCCGAGTGCTGGGATTACAGGCGTGTGCCACCATGCCCAGCTTATGTGATGCTGGGGGATTGAACTTGGGTACTTAGAGCTTGCCTAGTCCTTGCTAGGCAAGCGCTTTAACTGCTGAACCATTCCTCCAGTCCCCCCCTGCCCCAACTCTTTTTTATTTTGCAACAGGATCTTTCTAAGTTACTGAATTACCCAGGTTGGACTCAAACTTGCAGTCTTCCTGTTTCAACCTCCTAGAGTGCTCCTGTGCCAGGTGTATGGCACAACACTTGGCAAGTTGTTTTATTTTTATATTATTTTGTGCCAAGGTCTTGCTCTGTAGTCCAGGCTTGTCTTAAACTTACCGTGTCACTCAGGCTAGCCTGGAATTTACAGCGACTCTCCTACCTCAGCCACCCAAGTGCTAGGATTACAGGCTTGCACTATCATGTCCGGCTTTTATGCGGTGCTGCAGAATAGAACCCAGGGCCTTGGACTTGCTAGGCAAGAGCTTTGGATGCCCCAGATCCCACTAATGTGGCACATTACGATGACTGAATTTCATAGTTGAACAGCTGTTTCCTTGGGCTAAACCTCGGCTGGTCATCATGTATAATCCTTTTAGTCTGCTGCTGGATGTGTGTGCTCCTATTATTATTAATATTTTGCTCCAGTCATATTGAGCATGCTTGTGTGTGCTCATAAAGAACACTGGCCTATGTTCTCCCTGCAGTGTGTTTTTAGCTGGCTTTGGTATTGTGGCAATGCTGGCTTCATAAAATGAGTTCGGACACAGGCTGTCCATTTTTGGGGGGTGAATTTTTAAAAATTGAAATTCTATGGGTTTTTTTTGAGTCAAGGTCTCACTCTGTAGTCCAGGCTGTTCTGAACTCACTATGTAGCCGAGGCTGGCCTTGAGCACATAGCAATCCTCCTGCCTCAGCCTCCTAAGTGCTACAATTATAGGTGTGCACCACCATGCCTGGCATCTGCGGTGCTGGGCATCGAACCCAGGGCCTCATGCCTGCTAGGCAAGTGCTTTAACTGAGGCGTTATTCCTCCAGTCCTGGTATTAACTCTTCTTTAAGCATTTGCTATAACTCACCAGTGAAGCCATCTGGTCCTGGGATTTTCTTTGTTTTCCACCAAGAGTTAGTGTTTTTATTAGTCTGTCTTTGTGATATACAATAGTTGCATTAAGCTTGAGGAATTGGTGCACATACATGTCTTGTCGACTTCACCTCCCCTTCCCCTTTCCTGCCATCACACACCCTCTCCCTCCACAAATCCATCTGCCTGTTTCCTACCATCTCTCTTGCTTGGCTCTCTAATATTTATACTTCATATTTTTCATATTATAGAAACCATTCAATATTAAGTCTTCTGGTCTGATTCCCTTTACTAAGCATTATGGTCTCCAGGTGCATCCTTTTTCCTACAAATGACTCAAATTTATCTTTATGGCAGAGTAATACTCCATTGTGTATATATACCACATATTCTTTAATGGAACATTTTTTTGTTAGTGATTCAATCTGATCGTCTAATGAGATGTTGTATTCTGGAAGCAATTTCAGTACTTAGTGTGTTGCTAGGAATTTCATCCAGTTATCTATAATCAACTATTCATCTATAGTATTAGGTTTTAAATCGGTAATTCTTCAAGATAGCAACACCCTCATTTTAATTTCTGATTTTATTTGTTTTTAATCCAGGCTTTTATTCTACTCTACTACCACTAAGCTATGTCGCCAGCCCTCTAGGCTGACTTTTCAGTACAATTCCAATCTTACCTACTGACCTCTATCCTAGCTACAACTTGACAGTTGACATCTGACCCTTGGTCCTTGTAAACTTCTAATTGTGTCCTGACTTTACCTCTGACTTTATTGATCCCGCTCCCTGTCTACTTCCTTGGACTTTGATGTTATATCGATTGACATTTTATGTTGCTGATCTTGACCTCAGGTAACCCATGACCTTTGACCTCCCCAGTTACACTTTTGGCAAAGTACAAGGCAACAGCGACCTCTACTGGAAGGCACAGCGTTACAGCCTTATCCGAGAGTTCCACTCTAGGCCTGCCCTGGCCCCGCCCCTCATCGTCATCTCCCACGTGCGTCTTCTCCTCAGGCGACTACAAAAGAGTCGCCGGCCCCATTCGTCCTCTTCCCCTGCCTTGGAGCACTTCCGTGAGAACAAATCTTGGCCCGTCTTGATGGGGCCGCGGGGAGAGAGATGAGCATGGAGCGGCGGGGTGGGAGGAAGGACCGACGGGAGTGGGCGTGGCTTCGTTGGGGGCGGGGCTGTTGGAGGACCGCCTGGGGGCGGGGCCTGGGGGAGTGCTCCAGGGGCACTCATCAGGATACCGTCCCCAGGTGTCTACCTCACCAAGGAAGCGGAGAGGAGGCTGCTGACGTGGGAGTCCGTGCACAAGGAGAACTTCCTGCTGGCACGCGCGCGGGACAAGCGGGACAGTGACTCTGAGCGTCTGAAGCGCACCTCTCAGAAGTGAGGGCGGGCCCTGGGCGGGGCGGGGCGTCGGGGACGGAGCGAGCTGCGACCCGCCGGCGGGACACAGGGCGGGGCCTGCGAGGGCCAAGGTGCCGGCCGGGGTGGGGGTCTGGTTCCCCAGGAAAGGGGCTTCTGGGTGGAGCTGCAGGGGCCGCTGGGCTGTGGCCACCCTCCCAACGGACGCCCTTCCTAGGGTGGACCTGGCCTTGAAGCAGCTGGCACAGATCCGGGAGTATGACCGGCGCCTCAAAGGTCTAGAGCGGGAGGTGAGGACCGGGCCTTGGGGGGCGCTGTGGCGGCGGGGAGCGCGGCGGGGTTCTCCTCTCCTTCCTTGCGTCCCTCCTGCTCCCCAGGTCCAGCACTGCAGCCGTGTCCTGGGCTGGGTGGCCGAGGCCCTGACGCGCTCTGCCTTGTTGCCCCCTGGGGGGCCACCGCCTCCATCCCTACCGGAGTCTTGGGAGTCCAAAGGTGAGGCCCGGGCCAGCGCCCTGTGCTCTCGGATCCCCAGGGTCCCCCGCGCGCTCCCCGCGCGCTCTGCTTGCTTTGGGCCGGTTCCTGCTGCTTTTTACGTCTTCCTGTTCCCAGGCTCCTGTTTTTCCCCTTCCCTCTCACCTTTCTTCCTTCCAGACTGAGTGTTCCTGCCATCTTCAAGGAATAGTTCCCGTGGGCTTCCGACCCCACCCAGCGCATCCCGTGCCCATGGACTACACCAGTGGGGACCACCTGTAATCTACCGCAGGCCTGGCTCTTTCCGGAACCAGCCTCGTTCAGGGAAGATCCGCTCCGAAGCCGGAGTTAACTGCCCTTTCAGGGCGCTGTGCCAGCAGAGGGGGGCTAGAGGATGCTTGGGGTTGCAGGAACCATGGATCCGACTCCCAGCTTCCCCACACTGGGGAAATAAAGCCTTGAGATGAGTAATATTTGGCTGATTTGGGGGTACTGGTGGGTGTCTCAGTCCTGCCATGGGGGCTGAGCTAGACTGGCAGATTTGGGGAATCTTAGTGGGTTTGCTGCTACATTTCGAATGTCTGGGGTTCTGTCCCTCTTCCAGGCCCACTATTCCTGCCTGACTCAGACCCTGTAGGTCTTGTCTACACTTTATGTGTGTGTGGCCTTGGGGATCAAGCCCAAAGCCTTCACAATGAGCTACATCCCCAGCCCATTTTTGGTTTTGATTTTTGTAATGGGGTCTCATTATGTTGCCTAGGCTGAGCTCAAACTTGTGATCCTCTACCTCAGCTTCCCAGAACGCTAGGATCACAGGCCTGCACCAACAGCCCTGGCTTCTCTGGGCTATTTGGAGGGTTTATACATCAGGGAACAAGAACCCATCTGGATTCCCCCACCCCCCAGTCTTGACTTTCCAGTGGAAAAATAACTCGACAATAATAAGTGAATTATTTCCTGGAGAGGGGGTGGGTGGGGGCGGCTGTGTACATCTGCTTTAGCAATAGCAACAGATGATGCAAATTTGAATGGATAAATGCGTATGTTCTTTAAAAAGTCTAATTAGTGGAAAATTGCAGGCCACGCGTGCATGGGGTTGAGGCAAATACGCATCATTATACAGGCAATTTAACTAAATAACCCATAACAAACTAAACTGGTAATGATGAGCTGAACTGACAGCAATTATTAGTTAGATAGTAAGAAAGCCACCAACACCCAACACATCCAAAATCAAAACCAAAACATCCTTCCTCCAAATTGGAGGCGTTCCTAGCAGCCTCAGGGGGTGCGGGGTAGCTCTGAAACATTGCCAAGTGTTGTGTGACTGCGAGCCTTTCCCGGAAAATGCTGACTCAGTCGTCAGCAGCCCAAGCAGCGTCAGTCATGACAGTGAGAGTGGGGTGCGCCCAGTGGTGAGAGCGGTACTTGCGGGGCCTCCGTGTGTCACCCGGGGGGTTTCTTTATTTTTCCCGACAGGATCTTGCCCCGTCACATGGGTATTTTTGTGTGTCTATATGATGATAGTGGGGACTGAGCTCCGAGCCTTAACGCAGACCTACACCCCCTCAATCCATTTTTATTCTTCAAAACAGTCTGCATTTTCTATGACTTTCCTCATTTTTTGTTGTTTTGAGACATCTCATTCAGTCCAGGTTGGCTTTGAACTCATGGCAATCCTCTTGTCCTCAGAGGCCCAGAGTGCTGAGATTACAGATCTCTGCTGCCACGCCTTGCTTTCTGTTATGCTGGGGAATCAAACTCAGGGCCTTGTGTTTATAAGGCAAGCCCTTTAACAACTGTGCCATTCCTCCAGTTCCCCATTTTTATTCTTAATTTTTGAGTCTTGCTAAGTGTTTCAGACTGGTCTCAAACTTGTAGTCCTCCTGCCTCAGCCTCCTGAAGTGCTGGAATTACAGGCCTGCGCCATGGGCCCAGCTGGGAGTGTGTTAAGTGCTTCACGTGTGACTGATTCAACAAATTCTCATGGTAGCCACGCAAAGTTACAAAGGTATAGAGATCGAACCCAGAGCATCCCTTATATAAATAGATATAGTGAAACTAAAAAGACATACAGCACCAGCACAGTTGGAGAATTTCCTCCGCAGTACTGTCATCGAAGGTGTCTGGACGTGCAGTGCCCACTTGAGGGAAGACACCCAGGTTGGACAGGGGTGGAGGACAGGCGATCTTGGGTGACCCACCTGAGATATCTGTGGTGAACTCGAGGTCACAAAGATTTTCTCCTAGAGAAGAACAGATGTGCAATTTATTCTGAATTAAGTCTGGCCTGTGGGGGGCGGGGCTTGTCCTTCCTCTCCTTTGTCTCCTTTTTTGTACGTGAGTGGTCCCCTTGTTCCAGGACTGTAGTTTGAACAGATTATTGTTTCTCCATTAAATTATCATGGCTCTTGTCAAATGCCAATTGGCCATGTGTGTCGGGGCTCCCCGCCAGACTCAGTGCTTCTGTGTAACTGAGGTTCCCTCTAACGCCAGTAAGAATGGCTCATATTAAACTAAAAAAAAAAAAAAAAACAAAAAATGCTGGCAAGGTTGTGGGAAAAAGGAACGCTTTTCTATGTTGTTGATGAAACTGTGAGTGATCTAACTACTATAGAAAGCAATACGGAGATTCTTCAAAAAACTAAAACTAGGAGCTGGTAGAATAGCACAGCAGTTAGAGCACTTGCCCAGCAAGCTCAGGGTCCTGAGTTCAATTCTCTAGGACCACATAAGCAGAGCGTGGTGGTGCATGCGTATAATTCCAGCACTCAGGAGGCTGAGGCAGGAGGATTGCCATGAGTTTACTGAGTTCAGGACCAGCCTGGCTACACAGTGAGACTTGCCTCAATTTTTTTTTTTAACTGAAGGCAGATACACCATTTGACCCAGCTATATCTCTACTGGATATAGTGGCACAAATTGTAATAGCCAAATCTTGGAAGCAGCCAATATGTCTATCAACAGAAGAATGGGTAATGAAGATTATGGCATATTTACACAATAAAGTACTACTCTGCAGTAAAGAAAGATAAAATTAAATTATTTGTAGGAAAATGGATGAACCTTGAGACCATTATGCTTAGTGAAAGAAATCAGACACAGATGGTTAAATACCATATGGTTTCTCTAACATGAGAAAAGCAAGCCATGGGGAAAAAAGGGGGAGTTGGAAGAAAGTAAAAAGATAGACTTTGTGGAAAGAAAAGAGGATGCTGGGTATTGGGGGCGAGTGGGTCGGAAGGAGAAAGGGAAAGTAAAAATGATGAAGATACAATATGTAAATAAAAAGTAAATAAAAATTTAAAAATACTTCTGTGTATCTTTTCACTAGAACCGTACTTTCTTTTCTTTTTTCTTTCTTTTTTTCTTTTTAAGATAGGATCTCTTTCTGTAGCCCAGGCTGGTCCTGAACTCACTATGGAGTCCAGGCAGGCTGGCCTTGGACTCATGGCAACCCTCCTGTCTCAGCTTCTTGAGTGCTGGGATTACAGCCATGCACCACAAGGCCCAGGGAGATAGTCCAAGATGGCAGCCTGCACACACAAGAGCTGGAGTGTCTGATGGCTGCTCAGCCATGAAGTAGAACTCCGGTCCGGGACTGCAGAACAGCCAGTGAGGTGACAGTCTGCTGCAGATCTCCATTGTTCAAAGAACTATGACAAAGATCAGAGACTGAAGGTTGGTGACTGAAGAGCAGCAAAGGCAGATAGGCACAAGTCAAGACTGGAGCAAATCTGTGATGAAGATCTGTAGTGTGTAGCAAGTCAGCCTCTACAGACAATTGTGAAGGGGAGAGCTTTCCTAGAGGAAGAGGTTGTAACAATATTTCTTCTTCCTTTTATACAGTTTGAGTTCTGGTTGGGCCTCCCACATCTAGGTGGGTGCTCTTCCCACAAATCACTCACACTTTAATGCAGGCTGGTTCTTGATTGCCTAATCTAGGCATAGTTCCCAAATCCTAATCCAGATGTGGTTCCTGATTGCCTCAAATTGACATAATTTCTCCAAAGGTCACAACTGACAACTCAGTGGTATTGTATCTTCTGATCCATGAACATTGTATATCTCTTAACTCACATAGATTGTTGACTTCTGTCATGAATGTTTGTGGTTTTCAGCAAAGAAATCTTGCCCATATTTTGTTTTATTCTTATATGTTAGTGTACATAGTACTATTTAAAAATTTTAAACTACTAATTAATATTAGTATTCAGATATATTGATTTTTTGCATATTGACTATAATTTTGCTAAAATCACTTTATCAGTTCTTATATCTTCTTACAGACTCTTTTCCTATATATATTACCATTTTAAACATTATATGTACATATGCATGTGTTTATTTTAAGACAGGGTCTCGCTCTGTTGTCTAGGCTGGTCCTAAACTCACTGTGGACTCCAGGTGAGCCTTGAACTCACGGCAATCCTCCTGTCTCAGCCTCCTGAGTGCTGGGATTACAGGTGTGTGCCACTATGCCCGGCTTTATGTGGTGCTGGGGAATCGAACCCAAGGCCTTGGGCTTGCCAGACAAGCATTCTAAACACTGAGCTATGCCCCTCGCCCTTAAACTTTTAAAGTGCACAATTCAGTAGCACTGGGCTGGCTGTGGTACCACAGAGCTTAAAAAGCTTGCTTAGCGTGCACAGGCCCTGAGTTTGATTCTCCAGCACTGCATAAACTGGGTGCGGGGGTGCACACCTGCAATACCAGTGTGGTGGTTTGGATCTGAAGTGTCCCCCCAAATGCCTCATGTTCCTAGGCTCTGGGGCTGGGGTATGGCTCTGCAGTTGGGGCACCTGCCCAGGAAGCACAAGGCCCCCTGGGTTTGATCCCCCAGTACCATAAA